>JAQIWG010004161.1:0-16529 GCA_034695025.1 Chamaedrilus cognettii | reverse complement strand
TTCCGTGTGTGTATTCTCGACGTTGACAAAGAAAAATTGCTGTCTCCTGCGAACTGGTCGGTTGGGATAAGCATCCAGCGATGGATCTTTAAGCCCAAAGCTGACGACGCGGCCGACGAGGTTCACGATGAACGTGTGTCACCACGGCCGCCAGGTGCTAAGAAGACGCGTGGTGACGTCATGAATACAGGGGAAAGGGGGGGACCGAGCTCTAGAAAGGAGGACGAAGGGGCGGTGGTATGTCTGATGAGTATTGAGGGGGGAGGCGAGGGGGAGACGTAGAGGAGCACGAGTAATAATGGCTGTGCTAGGTAATCACTGCGATCGACAATTAATTATAATTTACATGGACTAATTAATGAAGGATCTTCACTTTTGAATTTTTTTTGTGAAGAGCGAGGCTTTGATGTGGATTGCGCTAATCTCTTCACGAGCATTGGGTTACACCTGCCAATATGATAAAACTAGAAAATTTTAGTAAGTCTTACACGTTTTGTGGCAAATCGTCAATGGAGGCTGATATGGAAAAATCTGTGTTGAAGGGCCGCCTGAGAGGTGGCTGTGGAATTCTATTAAAGCTTAAACTCTCTGAACTGGTCACTTTTCACAAGGAGGACGAACGATTTTGCGTCTTAGCTATAGGAAATTTACCACTGATAAGTTTGTATTTTTTTTCTGCTGGTACCAAAGTTGATGTGGACACCATTATTGATGTTATAGCTAAAATGGAGTTAATTATAGATGAGTATCCTGATCATAAAATAATACTTGGGGGTGATCTGAATACTAACTTATCTAAAAAATGCTTATCAACAGAGCTAATCCTAAAATTTATGGAGGGACGATCTCTTGGGATATGTACTGGAGATTTATCTCAAAAAAAAACTTGCTTGACTTTACCTACAGACACGACGTACTGAATCAGTCTAGTTATATTGATTATTTTTCGATTAGTAGTAACCTGATCTGTAAAGTTAAAGACTTTGATATTATCGACTCTGCTTTAATCCTCAGTAATAACAATGCACTTATGTTAGTAATACATTTATCTTTTATTTGTGACACTAAGCGCAAATCTAATGACAAAAATTAAAAAGAATTAGAGCAGCATAATCTGCGCTGGGATCATTGCGACACGACTCATTATTATGAATGCACTCGATCTCTTGTTCAACCTGTTTGTGATGAATTATGTAAACTTGTCGATGGCATAGATGCAAGTGAATTTTGGGAGGGACCAATATTATCCAATGAATGCCGTGATACTAATTACAGTGAACGCGGTAGGTTGAGGAAGGAAGAGCTGTGCGACAGGGTGGATACGCTTTATCATAAGCTAGTGTCATCTATCGACTCCGCAGCAAGATCATGCGTTCCATCAGTTAAAAGTAACTTTTTAAAATATTGGTGGGACGAAGAATGCAATATTTTAAAGAATAATGCAATATCTACCCATCGAATATGGGTTGATAAAGGGCGTCCCAAGAATGGCGCCTATTACGAAGATAGAACGAAAGCCAAATATGCGTACAAAAATTATTTGAGACATAAACAAAAAACTGATCTTGCTGAGGTATCGAATAGCTTACACGATGCACTTGCTTCAAAAAATCAGACTAACTTTTGGAAATCTTTCAATAGCAAGTTTGGAAGCTCGAAGCAAAAGCCACTGTTTGTTGATGGTCTGAGTGACGATTATGATATTACCAGTAGATTTACCAATCATTTTTTTGCTATCAGCTCAAACTGTAAGCAGGGCAGGGTGTCTGATGCTGACCTTGCGCGGCGTTTTAACAATTACACTGGAACTGTTTGTGACAGTTTAACTGTATTTGACGTCATGCTAGTAGACAGTGTTATATCTCAGCTCCAGCGCGGCAAGGCTGCCGGTCTGGATAATAAAACCGCTGATCATTTACAATTCAGTCATCTGGTTGTGCTTAATTCGATAAATACATTGTTTCAGCAAATGTCTGTATTACACTATGTGCCAGGCGTCTTCGGTAAGGGTTTAACTGTTCCGATACCTAAAGGTGATAAGCAACGGCGTGATAAAGTTGACGATTTTAGAGGAATCACTATTAGTCCTGTGCTGTCGAAAGTGTTTGAGACTTGTCTGCTACACAGACTAAGTCCCTTCTTAGAAACGTCGAGCAAGCAATTTGGTTCTAAGAAGGGCGTTGGCTGCAATCGTGCAATATATACTGTGAGAAAAACAGTCGACTATTTTACAATGAATATCAACAGTGAATATCTGCACGCTGGATATAAAAAAAGCATTTGATGTTTTAGATCATAATATGTTTTTTATGAAGTTAATGGATAGAAATATGCCATTGTTTTTCGTTGACGTATTAAAATGTTTGTACGGCAAAGTATACGTAGCGGTTAAATGGGGGTTTGCTACCTCTGTCTATGTTAAATTGTCGGCTGGTGTGCGGCAGGGCGGAATTTTGTCTCCGTACTTATTTGCGGTCTTTGTGGATGAAATTTTATTGAAACTCGCCAAATCTGGCCTTGGCTGCTACATAAATTGTGAATGCTTTAGTTCATTCATGTATGCTGATGACGTCATTTTGCTTTCAATCTCTATACGACATATGCAACAAATCGTGGGTATGTGCAATGCACATACATGCACATTGCACATTGTAAATGCACATTGTGCATATGTGAATTTTCAGATATATGTATGAGCATAAATGTGGACAAATTTAGCTGCATGAGAATTGGAGTGAGGCATAATGAGTTGATTAAATCAATTTCTGTTAATAATTTTCCAGTAGTCTGGAAGAATGAAATTAGATATCTTGGTATGCATATTCTTTCAGGACAAAGATTCAAAACTAATCATCATAATACGAAACAGAAATATTTTAGAGCCTTTGAACTTTGACAAAGTAAGACTGAACACTGCGCCTGACGTCCTATGCTCGCTCATTAACTCTCAATGCGTGTCTATCTTGATGTTTGCTGCTGAAGCGTTGACTTGGACTAAAACTGCACGTAACAGTCTGGCGAATGCATTTAATCAAGCTTTTTACAAGATATTTAAAACCTTCGATAAACAGATTATTGAGTACTGTCAATTCTACATGTATTTCTTACCGTTTAACTTGCTATTGGATGTAAGAAAATTTAACTTCCTAACAAAATTGAGAAATATGGACTATAACTCGATGCATATTCTTATGAATAGGAACGGTGACGAATATGCAACACTTTTTGACGAAATAAAATTTTCCTTGCGATGTAATACACTTTAACTTCAAGCGTGCCATGTGGATGTATTTTTAAAATACTTCGACATTGTAGTTTATGTTACCTTTCTCTGTGTTATGTAAAGTTTTTTAAACCTTGTAGATGAAGAGTAGGCGGTTTTGACGTGTTGCCTAGTTATGGATTAGAGCTATGCTTCTTGTACTATTGTGCTACACTCTGTGTGAATAAAGATATATATAAAGCATTGTTTCAGTACAGACGGCGACAGCAATAATTCTTGCTAGCCTACTGCAGTATTCCAAACACAATATCTGTTACAATATATTGCTACTTTAGTATATAACCGCCACGATCTAATAAATGGGAGTAAATAGGAGACAGTACATCGATAAGGGACTAAGTTTATTGGTCCCATTTCCACTAAAGGTAAACATTGCGTAGAGTGTGCAATGTGAATTGGTGCATAAATGTCGCTATACGATATTCACCCATTCTCGATAGTTGCTTCTTATCCACTGCTAGACATTAATCAACACATCGGCTAATTTTCGCAGCATACTTGGCCGGGTGTGCTTTTCTATACCCCACCTTTTCTTAATACATCGATTTTCCGTCAGATGGATACTTTCACATATCCAAATAATTATTATGGACTTCCGATTGCATTTAATTTGCAGTCTGCCTGCATACAGTGTGTTTTTTTGATTTTCTGTTGGCGGGCAGACCGTTGTCAAATACATAACTGACAATACGCCAGCTAAATGTTTGCTTTGTTCTATGGCCTATCGTGCACTAGGCCTGTCTCACAGGATCTGGTAAATTCTAGCACACCAAATATTTAAAAAGGAAACTAGCATCAAACTTCGCACACTATTAAGTCATGTGGAAGTCTAGCCATTGCCTACACCACAGCGAGCATTGGGCAAAACTCCAGTTTTGGGCAAAAGGAAACGAAGTCACTATGCTATAGTCGTGACGGCCTATTCGGAGATCATTCTGAGCTCGTGCCAGCAGCGCTACTAGCAATTCACTCACTAGCCTACATCTACATGTACAATGTACATGTCGTTGCATCTAAAGTCAGCAGGGCACGAGCGCTTAAACAGTCGCCCTAGGCTATTTGCTTACTTAAATAGGGAAGCCTAAACTCTTGTCGACGCAGACGACGCCGACCTAACGATAAACCTGGCTCTTATCGACGATACTCAGCGGGGCAAATACTGACTGATCAATACGATGAGTCAGTATTTGAACTACTTTGAAACGAGTATGAATATTGATAGCGAAACTACTGCTCGTTATATATCGCACCCGTTTAATAAATCGTAAGGAATGCTCATTTAAATTTGAATTTTTATTGACGTACACTGCTAGCATTATATATATATATTTTTAATTAAACGGCTAACACTACGCTTGTGATGTTGTAACATCCCCGCTGAATATCGTCGATAAGAGCCAGGTTTATCGTTAATAGCTGCGTCGACAAGAGATTAGGCTTCCCTATTTGAGTAGGCTATATCGGCGACGGTTTTAGCGTAGTACATGCATTTTTTTAAAAGACAATAATTCAATTGTTAACACACATATGAAGCACATTTCATTAACTAAAATATTGTACATTTTGATTAGCCGCCGCTACAGCCAATTTTGAATTTATTGAACGACAAACGAGAACAAATTAGTTAGGTTCTAATTTAAACGGTTTGCAATGGGCTCCGGTGTCACCGGCCAGCTAGCGAGCTTAGCATGTCAAAATTCGATCCCCTGTACGCGACTATGATGACTATAGGCGAGTTAGACTGCTGAAATCCTAGCACGAGCGATGTGTTATTAGCTCGTGCAGCTTGTCGCGATTAAACTGCTTCGTCACCACGACCCCTGGGCTCAGCCAATGCAATCATAAATATAGGTTTAGATAAGACTAGCGACATTATTTTCAGACTTACATCCGCATGCCAGCCGTAAGTACGATTATATTTTATTGACTTAAGCTCTTGCGACATTCCGACACGCAGCTGTGCGGAACTCGGATGAATGTTTTGTGCAAACTTCATTGGGGACCTGGGCCTGCAATAGACCTACTGCTCTGCAGTATGTGTATCATGGCGCGACGATCGCCTGTCTTGATTTAAACACAGCACAATATTCACGAAACCCACTGACTGGCATAATTAATACTGCGTTCAAATAAAACGCCATTTTAAATTTTGAAGTTCATGGTTGGTTCATCCGTATTCCTCTAATAATAGAAACGAATCATTATCTCGAAAGTGTATTTAAATTGCTGATGTACCGGTAGTAGGTGTCGAATGAACGCAGTGTGACGTCAGCAAGACTCGACCCAGACTGCAACATGATGTTATTGACTTATAGAATCCCGATTCGTGACGTCTTATCTTGACTTGTCAGAGCCTTGAGGCTTTTTTTGTCAGAGGGCGCAAAGGTTCACATCACCGCCGCGCAGCATTATCGATAAAGCGCCTATACCATTTGTTCAGCGTTGTCACTTTGGCTGCAGAACAATTGTTGTGCTCTGAAATTTTTAATGCATTGGCTTTCTTATGAGATATTTGATCAATATGTCTTGGCAGCGGCAACCAAATTTAATGGTAAGTGTTTATTGCATGGCTGATGACAAGGTTGTTAACAGTCAATGCCCAGAGTGTTCTTTATCAGCAGATGCTGATACGTTTTTCTACATTCACGTTATTGCACAGCCTTGCGTGAGCGGTGTATTAGCGGAGCGTTTACAATATTGATTTGCAACATCCTGCAACAATTCTGGTTGAAATTTTATCTGCAATAATTACTTCATGGCTAATCACTGTTCAAATCATAAGCATTTCAATTTCACCTAGCATGCTGGAAACGCTATTTCGCTTAGCGACAAAGGTTCCGGTTTTTTAACACCATTTAGATTGCAACTTTTCTCGTTAAAGTAGATTTTTTTCTGGATGTCGTGATTGTGTAAATATTTTGTTTTTTTGTGGATCTGAACTATTCTCCTGTTTTTGAACTTTTTTTGAATAGTAAACTTTTTTTGTTGATTTTGGTTTGTTGTGGATCGTTTTCTTATTGATGTAAACTTTTCTTGTAGATAGAACTTTCTTGTGAAAGGAACTTTTCTGGTAAATTAAACTTTTCTTGTGAAAGAAACTTTTTTTGTAGATTGAACTTATCGTGCGGGAGGAACTTCTTTTTGGATGCTATATTTATTGTGGATCTATTCATGTGTGGATTTAAATAAATAGAGCCCTATTAAAGGATAAATGCAATTTATATACATGAACTGTTCATGGGCTTGAATTGTTCAATTCAATTCTAGTCTGTAATATTATTACGATTAGAATACCACCGCAAGCAACACATTTATCAGAATCAAACATTTAGCAAGCTAAACATTTATCAAGTTTTATCTGTTTTTATGCGCTTCAAATAGGCTCTCAAATAGTTCTCTAAGGCCCTGCCATTTTGTCACCACCGCTTTTCAGTTCAAAGTTACGCCACTCTTCTGATTAACGTGAATTGGTTTTAGGCAAATGCGGTTTTGTGGATGTGTTAGCACTTCGAATACAAATATTGCTTGTCACTTAATAATCATATGGATTTTGGTGGAAACAGAATTGTAAGAATTGTGTGAGTGAGTTAAGAGCTTTTTGAGCGTCTGTGCTCTATGCAGTAACTATGAATGTGCTTAATATCGCAGGATGTCGCAAACAACCGCTCCCCTTCTTTGGTGATTTTATTACTATATGCCTGAGGGGCTCTTAGCTGCAGACCTGGTCCATTTCTAGCTCAGTCTGCAGAGAATATTTACGATTTGAAAAGACAAATGCACACATGCGTGGTCTACAAATCCACATCTCTAATTGATTTATGAACAGTTCCTGGATTAGGCCCATTCTGGCACGTCCGTGGTTTAATTTCAGAACCTCCACTGATTGACGTCCATCGATCTAAGTTTTTTTGTCCCTTATTCGTTTATAATTTTACTAAACGCTGACCTCAACCCGTCCTCGCTTTTGTTGTTGTAGTGCTTGCGATGTTCGTCCTTCTACCGCGTCCAATGGGCGTCAGGCAAGGCTGCGCTGGTGGCGACATCTGGCGACTTAACGAGCGCGGACATAGCGGCGATGTCTACAAGGCGACGAGCCCCGATGGCTTCGGAAATACTTTAATAAAATCTTGTGCATCTGCTTTGTGTGCTCCGATTTAAATTTTATGTCAGTGCTCACTAAACTCAGGTTGTTTTCCCAATATATGAAAAAGAGCGAATGTGGTTCCCTTGTTTAAAAGGGGTGATACAAATTCCAAAGCAAGCTATAGACCTATTACTTTATTGTCAAATATATCAAAAGTACTGAAAAGACTGGTCTATAATGCTTTGTATGAGCATTGTGTCAAAAAAAAATTATTATCGTCAAAAAATTCAGGTTCAAAAAAGGGAGATGGTGCAGTAAATAAAATGATATGTCTAACGGATAGCATACATAAGGCCCTGGACAACGGTCAAAATGTTGCAATGGTATTTCTGGACATGGCAAAGACATTAGATAGGGTTGGGCGCGGAGGATTGTTGTATCAACTTAAATGCTTTGGCGTAGGCGGTGTTTTGTTACAATGGCTTGCTGATTATCTTTCAAATCGTTGTCAAAAAGTCGTTTTCAACGACCAAGAATCTCTAATAATGGCTACAAACTTTGAAATCCCACAAGGCTCCATAATCGCACCACTACTCTTCTTGATATTTAGCAATGATATTAAAAATTCTACAAACTCAGACATGTTTATCTTTGCTAATGACACAACGCTAACTAAAATCTACAAATCTATACTAAAGGCCGAATCATGCCTAAACGGTGATTTGAATTCTATTTCGCCATGGGCCAATTGATAGATAGTAAACTTTAATATGAAAATACTGCTTCTATTAACTTTTTATTAAAAAGAAATGTTTCAAATATCCAAAAAATTGAGTTCAACACTGCACCTATCAAACAAGTGCGTGAGCACAAACACTTATGAATAATTTTGTCAGAGGACATAAAATGGTGCAAGCTTGCACCATTTTATTATGTAAGCCTATTGTTCACATTACGTCCAAAGCTAACAAACGACTTGGCGCCCTGTACAGGCAATCACGTAAGGTGTCACAAGTACAAATTGAAACGCTCTATAATGGCATGATTCGGCCTATCTTAGAATATTTTTCTGTACTTTTTGATAATTGCTCTATTAATGATGCTAAACTGATCGAAGCTGTTCAACGTAGAGCAGCAGTGCTAAGCACTGGCGCAATCAGAAGGACTGAAACCGCGAAGTTAATGGCAGAGGTAGGCTGGGACTCGCTAGAAGTAGGAGGGCCAAAATGACGTATTTTTACCAAATCGTGAAAGGTACAGCCCCCCTGTATTTGAAAGCAAGATTCTCGCTCAGACCCAGCAAACTCAGCGCAGCGCTCGATCGCTCTCTCAAAATAATGCCTTGAATATTGAGCCCCAATGCCGTCTTGCTTGCTATCAAAAATATTGTTTCGGCCCGGTACCTTTATTGTTATTTTTCTTTATTTTATTATTACTTATTCTTATTTTTATTTTTCATAAATTTTCTGCTCACAGGTATGTGGCCTCACTGTACATATAGGCGTAAGTCATACACGAAAAATCTCAGGGTGCCTTCTTAAGAAGAAACATGTATATACATGTAAGTCGGAGTGTTATTTTGGTCTCGGATTACACAGCTAGATCGAAATTTATTTGTGTGAATTTTTTTTTAACTTGCTTAATCGGAAAAATACCTTAACTTCCATTTATATTACACCCCGGCATACATGTGTGCAACACCAATCGAATAAAAACACACGTACATTGTAGGTCTGGATGTATTTTGTGCCACACTTTGTGGTTTAAACAAAACTAGACTTGTTACTTTGCGCCGTGCTTGCAAAGGCGTAAGTAAATTTGAAAATTTGCGTAGAGCTCATCTATTTTATCTAAATCACAGCGAACTGGTGATATCTTCATTATCGACGGAAGTCGCGCTTTCTGATAAAAGAGACCGATGTTACGAAATTACGCGTTGTCGTTGCTATTAATAGAAAACACACTGAGAGCGCGAAAACGAGAAAGGAAGCGGTTTTAATCCACAGCGCCTGTTCTGCCTACCAAAGATGGCCCACTTTCCGGGGGTCCAGTTGCGTAGCGAGGGGTTCTGACGTCCGTGGCGAAGTTTCACAGTGGCGTCCACACGACTTAAGACTTACCTCCGAGAAACTCTAGACCGGGGAAGGGAGGGAGGGGAGTTGACCGACACTCTTTTCTCCCGTGCAGAAGTGCAGAAAATCTGCATCCATGGGGGGTGGCAGCAATCTTATGCGCTGTCGGGCGCACAATCGGATCCAGGGATTCGTCCATTTGGACAACGTGATCTTGTACGTCAATGTGAAGCAGCTAGTCCTCGGAAAACTGAGCGAATGAAAATTAAATTAACGATCATTGATTCGATTCGATGTTAGGCGATGGAATGGATCATATATTACGCTGCCATAATATTGTAACTTTGTTGCCTGATATGCTGGTTTTCGAGTTATTTGTTTGAAATATCCAGATGTACATGCGCGAAGACATAAAAGACACAGTTAAACAAAAAACGTGCAATGTGGAGTCCATATGGCAAAAAATGAGTAGTACTCTTAGAAAAAAAAGTCAATTTAAGGAAAAACTGCCAAGTTGAGGGGTGCAATCATACGAATATGTGGAGTCCATAGAGTTGGATTGAGTTGGATCTGAAGTATGGAGTACACATGGAAAAAAGATGTAATTTGTTTGAAAATCAATGGTTAATGCAAACAATGACTGTTAAGAACTGCGTCAAAAATTTCTGTCAGCACTCTCCCCCCTCCCCACGCTCAGAAGTTCTCATCCGAACCAAAGTCGCGTTGAGACGCCGGTGGTGCTGCGTAGGTTTAGCATAGGCTGCTTCTTGTACACTATGTGCCAAAATGTGGAGACCATTTCTTCAAATTATTGTTATGCCCTGCAAAAACGTCAGCAAATTCTGATGAGTGAATGTCGAAGTTGGTCGCACATCCACCGTGCGCGTGATGCAGTCGCCGACGTGTCATCGCTCATTAGCTGGAGCGACTTCCTCGACATTTATCGGTACCCCTGTCGAGATAAATGACAGGCTACATTCCAATCTATGCCACACTGCTCCAAAATACTAAGTCTACATCATTTTTTAGGTAAAGTTGTGTCATGAATTAACTGTTTGCCCTTAACTACGTGTACATGTACATGTAACTGAAAAACTTTAAGTGAGGACAGTCCTTTCTTTTGAACAGAATTCAGGTTTCAATTTCACATGGTAACCTAGTTTTGTGGCTTGTTCGGTCGCAGGCAGTGAATATAGACTGGGTCCCCATCGGCGTAAGTTCTAGTTTAGCTTAGGCTAGTGTGCAATAAGCTTGGTTACATAATAGTTAAAATGGCAATGCGCCTGGTACGCTGATTTGGATTTGGATTTTTTTTGAGAGAGTTTAACTCAAACTGTGCACTACGCAGGCATATGCATTATATAGCAACAAAAATGTGGTAACGAAGAGTATTACAGTCCGGTTCTGCGTGGATGGCTAGTTGGCCACACACAGAACCGCTCTCCCTTCCTGAGTCGCCTCATACGACTCGGCCGGGGAGCTGTGGGCTGCAAGCCAATACTTTGTTTTCCGGCCTGCAGGAAGTGTTATCCCTGGCACGTTGACGTAGATAATATAATCGTGGGTGTAGTCGACACCCTGGAGTCTAGTTCTTGCCGTACAACGCATCATCGTCACCAGTCCGCGCATGTCTTCCGTCACGTCAAACACCTCAATCATTCAGCTAATCAATCAATCTATCAATCAACCAATTAACCAATCAATCAAGATTTTATTTCAAACATAATCTTGCAAAAGCAGGAGTATGACCAAGTATAAGTAACGGGTGGCGACACACTCGACACACACGGGATTGCCCTGTCTACACTCGCAATGGCAAGTCCACGGCCTGCCGTAACAAAACTAATTTCAGTCTGCATAATAGACTGCCATTTTATAACAGTAGAAAAAACGAACGGCACATTGCATTTACGATTGCCCCAACAAAAACCTTCACTGCATACAATATTTGGGAAATACGCACAGCATGCAATGTATAATATACTTGCCTGTTGAAGGCCTGCAGCGTGCGCATGTTCGTCCAGGTGCAGGAGGGGGCGGATAGGCGTCCGCCCAGCACAGGATGCCCTCGTCCACCGCGTACTCGTCCTGCTCCGGCCAGTGAAGCATGTTTGTTGGCGTCCCTGCAGCGGCGTTTAAAGGTTTAAAAGGTAAAGTGTCGCATGCGCATTTCGAGCTTAGCACGGTGCTCATCTCCTTTCATTAGACCTTGATCCCACACGGCTTTGATAGTCATTGCGCTAGTAGCGTGGCCAGCGCTACATAGCGCGTGCGGTTGCCTTCGCAGACATAAGGCCCGATACTCTTTTATAATGGTCGGCTGAGTGAACAGAAGCGCGTGCACGTGAATAGCTTGCTCAAGGCTATTACCCGGCAGTGGCGTATACAGGGAGAACTAAATTAGGGAGTGACCAGGTTATTTAGTGAAAACTATGCTTAATGAGAAGTCGGCTGTGTTCAAGCCAACAGTACGCACAAGTATAGTACCCTCCCCTTCCGTCCGTAACGAGTATCGATTAAATTTAAAACATCTGCATCGGGAGTACAGAGTCCGAGGGTATCACTCTGTAAAAATCATCGCACCATAGTTAGGCTATAATTATGCATGCTCTCTTGAAAAAATTTCCATAACACAATTATACGTGTTACAGACTGTAATAATTATTGTTCTATTAGATACGTATGTTCATTGACAAGTGAAATTATGTCAATGTTGAATGCCATATATCTGGGCATGCCCCACTCAAACGTTTGACGGATTTATCGCAGATTCACGTTACTATTATAGGCTACACCAAAAAGCTAACACAATGTTTTCATTAGCACGGAAGAAGAAAACGCCTTTAATTAGGCAAATTGTGAATGCAACTCACGGCGTTAAAATTCTGCCTCAAAATTCTACTTGGCTCATTATTTATTAAAGCAATCGGATTATTTTATTGGAGAACGACAAGAGCGGCAAGTAAACGATTTTAGTGCAAGTTGCTAATTGGAAAGGCATACTCTGATGTGAAGCAGATGCAATAGTCTACTTACAGTTGACTGAGATCCTCGCCGATAGGTAAGCACTCTGAAAGCTTGAAAGATTGGTCGCCACGCCCCCAGGCCGCTGCACTCATAGATCCGTGAAATTCGTGAGACACTGAAAGAGCTGGTCGTGCATGTACCGGTCGTGCATGTACCGGTCGTGCATGTACCGGTCTACCACGAACGATACCCGCGCCCAGACCCTGGAGGAGTCAGGCGGGGAGTCGGTCGCGTCGAACGGGGGAGGTCCCATCCAGGTCATCGTTGGCCTGATGTGACCGTGGTAGGAAAAGACGCACTCGGTCGTGAAGGACTGGCCCTCGAGCGTGATGCCGCTGGATGGTAACGTACTCGTGCAGACTGGGGCAGAGGCTTGTCAAACAATTAAATGCTATCGATCGTCTCTTCATAAAAATGAAATTTTAAAGACATTTTTTTTTAGTCTATCTTTTTATGTCGGGGCCATCAATGCTTGCATATCGTTGACTGTCGTGTCCGAAAGGGACTAGAATGCCATGTACATGTACGTTATATAATTTTTTGGATCAAAATTAAAGATATCGGTTGATACTCATGAGGAAGATAAGATTCTCTGGTTTGTCATTAGCATTCAGAAACTAAAGTTGTACAATATTATATCAAAGCATCGCCGACTCATCATTCAAAAAGCTGTCAAGCTATGCAGCATATTATTTCTAATTAAATCATTGTATATGACCTTCACCGTTGATCGTGGTTAAGGCTAGTTTCGCTGACCGTCATGTCAAACCGAGGTGAGCCAACGCCATTTTTGACTTATCCCCATTTTACGCTGCTTAGTTTAGTTGCTCTAACTGTAGAACCGTTATCGATTGATACACGTAAGAAGTAAGCCTATGACAACCATGTGTTTGGCGATAAACGAACCCAATACGATGAGTTGTGCTGATGCGCGGTAGGTGGCGGTCTGTCGCACATCCTGACATATGTATTGATCGCCGTCAGAGAGTCGCACGTCACGGATCTCCATGGTAAACTCGTTGTCCGTTGTGTGGATGATCCTGCAAATAGTATAGGCCTACAGTTTGAGACACTAAGATTAGATCTTTAGAACCTGTAATCCGAGCTCCTCGACTCCACTCGCGCCCACAAAGCTTTTTTAAATTCGGACACAACGCTACTTCGTCGCTCGGAATATGAAAATTTGTTTCTTCCTTCATGATAAACCAGTAATTAACATGTAATTTGAATTGAACTGAATTGAATTGAATTTATTTTCTGTTACAAAGAATAAAAACACACACGCATTTTAATAAACGTTACAGCAATCGACTAAAAACAAAAAAAACCGATTTGGACCACTTACGAGTTAAACTACGACAATTACCTGTATCGGTCGCTGTTTGGGTGCGAGGAGATCACTTCCTCGTTGTTACTGATTGCCCTGCCGCCCGTCTCTTCCGTCAGTTCGGCCCACAGCACGCGAGATACAGGCGGAGGTTGGTCCACGGCGCAGCGCAGCACGACGGTCCCGCCAACGTACACTGCCACGTTCTGCGGTCGCTCGCTGATCGGCTTCAAGGCATCCACTCCAAGGATCGGCTCGGATGAAATGCGGCCTCTTGGGAGCGCCCCAATCTGAACTGTGGATTAGTAGAATAATGTCGTGTTAAAGAAATGGCATGGCCTAGATACAAAAGTTTTAACGATAATATAAGATATTTCTCATTTAGTTTAATTTGATTTTAAAGTGAGCCTATAGACATTGAGCAAACAAATAATTCCCTATATCGGGAAAACTCAGTGGTCAGGCATCCGCCGCTTGCTTTGCCATAGGCTATAGGCTTATCAACAAAACGGCGAACGTTGAGGCCGAGTAGTCTAAGTTGCGGACTTCGGATTGCGAGTGCGGCAGAGAGTCGGTTCGAATCCCGGCCCCGGCAAAAGATTTCGAGTCACTTCGTGCACCCTTGGCAAAGATGCTCAAAATTTCGTTAGCCCTTCAAATAATCATCCATTGGAGTGGAGTGCAGCAGATAAGTTGAAGTCAGCATGAAATGGAGCCTATTAATTAGGAGTGTCGATCAGTCTGAACTGTGACTTAGTGAGAATAGACTAATAACTTAAGCATATCAACGAAACGGCTAATTAACAGGCCATAAGCAATATTTCAAAACCGCGCCATACTGCGGCCCAAGCTCACGCAGGAAGCCTGGTTTTGGCAGCGCTCCAAGTTAACCTGTGAACAAGTTAAACGTGTTTAAAATGACCAATCTTGCGGAAGCCGAAAAAAATGGACAGAAAAAAGACTAGAAAACTTTTATTTTTTGTTGTTTAGGGACCGTGTGTAGCACTCAAGTGCTAAACAGTCCGGTTCTGTGCAAGAGAGCCGGCACAGAACCGCGCCCCCTTTTCTCCAGTCGCCTTATACGTAAAGCCCTGAAAGCTCTGGGCTGCTGGCCAATTCTTTGTTCCCAGGCTTGCAGGGGTAACTCCACCCCTTAAGAAGTTTAGGTTAAGTTAGGTCTATAGAGCGTATACGTGCACTTTCATGTGTAGCCTATGCCAAGCTGCCTACATGCCGCTACTTTAAGTCAATAAACAATCCGTAGGCTACAGACTCGTGATAGCATATTTTTTGATAAATCATCAAGATGAATTTTTGCATTTAAAAATCACTGAGAGCGGGTGACGACGATCGTGCAGGAGGAAGTGGGCAGGGGCGTAGCCGCTTAAGGGACGGGAGAGGGCAAAGCAGGGCGTATGCGGAGCAGGGCGCCCACCCCATGATTTCAGATCGTCCCCCAAGATTTTTCCTGGTCCCCCCTAAAGATTTTAAATGTAAATTTTTGGCTTTAATTTTGTTGGTAACATCCCCCCCTCGGTCGTGAGTTTTGGCGGCTGCGGCGGCTATATATGGGATGAGATAACGTTTCCGTCGGCACCCCCATGGAGGGGATAAAGTATGTGTTAGTATGTTAGCAAGTGTTAGCACTCCAGTCTGTAACAGATTCTAATTTGAGAAATTAATTTCTGGGGGGAAATTTGGGCCCCCGCCACCGTTTAAAATTGACCGATTCGGTAAATTATCGTGATTTTTTCTGTAAAATAATATGAATTTTAGCATCAAATGTAGGCCAACGTGAAATGCATCTCACGGCAGTAATTAAACTGGCGAGTTACATTGAAAACATCGTTGTTTTCATGGAACGTATACTTTAATGTAGATCCTTTGTTCGATTTAGGATTTGAAATAATGTTTTGAATTGTTCTATAGGCCACTGGCCAGTGAGAAATTTTCGTTGCTACATTACCAGAGCTTACCAGTAATTTAACAATAGTTTACCGGTAATCTATTTAATTAAAATTGACTGGTAATTATCGAACACCATGATAGTGCCTACTGAACGATCACAATAAAGTGCGGTTTGCCGGAGCGGACCGCTCCTTGGATCGTGTTCTGTGCCTTGCAGGACATCAGATTCGCCGTTCCAGCCGTATTCGCTGGGACGGTAAACGCTGACCCCTGGCTGATTTTAGGCGTGCACTCGTTCTGGAAGATGTAATTCGCAGCGGGATTCGTGTCCGCCGTGCAAGTGATGACGTCACCGACCTTGTATTTAGTTTTTAGTTTTTAGTCCGGCAGGTTGATCGCCAAGTCACCAGGCTGCACGCCCAGATCGGTGAAGCTTGTCAGACACTTGAAGGCACGAAGATCCATGTTTCTGTTGACGATAGAGGACATTCCCGCCCAGACCTGGGAGGCGTGATGTAAGGAGTTGACCTGAAACGGGTCAGGTCCCGTCCAGGTCATCGTCGGTCTGATGTTACCGTGGTAGTCATGGACGCACTCGGCAGTGAAGTGCTGGCCCCCCACCGATATGCCGCCGAACGGTATCGTGGTCGTGCAGTGTTCAGACCCTATAGAGTTACACAATCCAAGAATACTCGTAATCCGATAAAGAATTATATAATCTCAAATGCCATCTAAACAGTGACGTAGCTTATACGTCTGTTGAAAGGGACGCAAATTATTAATACCGCATTGATATTGCTGCATTGAAATAAAGAAAAATTGTGAAAA
>JAQIWG010004160.1:0-16534 GCA_034695025.1 Chamaedrilus cognettii | reverse complement strand
GTTAGCATTGCTGAGCCAGTGTTCCTGAACATGTACAACGTCGTACTCGCCAGAGTCGCATGCCTCAGTGAGAAAGTCACAAGATTGTTGAAAGCCGTGCATGTTGACGCTTATAGTATGATAGGATTCCCGGTGCCGGATTCTCAAAAGAGTTCTTCCGAGAATCTAGCCTGAGGACCTCATGTGCCGTTTTCGCATCGTCAGCGACGCCGGTCTTCTTGCAAGACGAAAGCGATATGCCATGTACATGTACGTGGTGGTTAACGGTAAAACAAAGGGACTACGACGTGAAGACGCAGTGTAAGTGGACGCGTCATCCCGGAAACTCCGCCTTCCCGCAAGATGCGTCAGCACACGTTCTTCCTGAAGACCGCCGGAATCCGCTTCTGACGACCTGATGTAACTTGAGCATTAGGCCTTCTTTCCACTATGCATATTTTGCGTGCAATTTTGCATGTGACCATGTTAACAAGATTACAATGTAAAATGTCCTTAACTGGGTTTCATGCAAGCCGTGCATGAAGCCCAGTTACGGAAATCGTTGTCCTGACAACGGTCGTCCGTCCGCCTTAACACGGTTGCATGCAAAATTGCTTGAAAAATTGCATGCAAATATGCATGGTTGAAGAGACACTTATTATCTCTGCTTCAGGTGCAAGAGTTCCGTACGGGTGCCACGCGTCAAAACGCAGAGGGCACGCACACGAAGGAGGAGACGAAGCGCGTGCGCGTACAGATCGGAGAGTTGCGCGAGAAACTCAGCGACCTCGAGATCAAGGTATCTGTTCACACTTAACCAAAGAATTTGGACTGCCGTCGACCTGGAACCTAGAATGGCTGCGCCAGGATTAATATGGCGGCTGGAGCGTACGGCGCTAAAAAATGAGATTATTGTGAGGTAGCAGTGGCCGTACGGATCACTAGTTGAGCTTCAAGTTGACAGCTCCCTAGAATTAAACTTATTTCCGCTAGTTTTTCCCGGTTAGCCGCAAGTGCTAACTGCTAAGCGTAAGTGCTGCGCTGTTTGCTATGCGGTAGAACGCCAAACCGTTTTCCTTGCTGCACGTTGCTGCGCCGTTTACTGCACTGAACATTGCCGTGCTGTTCGCTTTGCTGCAGAACGCCGCGCTGCAGCGGGAGCTGAGTTCCCTAAAGCGGGATCGCGAGGAGCGTGAGCGGGAACTGATCGACGAGAACAACGAGCTGACGTCCACCGTGGCCAAGCTGCGCGCAGAGATGGAGGCGATCATCCTTGAGCTGCAGATCATCGTCGACACCAAGATGGGACTTGAAATGGAGATTGCAGCCTACCGCAGGCTGCTCGAGGGCGAGGAGACTCGGTGAGGGGGATAGGGTGGTAGGGGGTAGAGGGGTAGAGGGTAGAGGACTCCAAGATGGGGCTCGAGATGGAGATCGCCGCCTACGACAAGCTGCTCGAGGGGGGGGGAGACTCGGTAGGGCTTAACAGCCAGACTCAGGCTTGTGCTTAAAACGCTTCGCACCGAAACGTCTATCTTTTCAATTGGGCGTACGAATTGCATCTAACCATCATTTTCTCCCATATCGCGCCTACTGAACGTAAGGCTTTCATTGCTAATTATTACTCTGAGCAGATAATAGAGATCTGGGGTTTTGCCACCAGTCAGATGTCTTTTTCATTGGATCCCTGATGACGACTTCGCGTGTAGTCGTGTAGGCCGATTCTTGTAGCAATATTTATTGCGACTACTCTTGTGCTAATTGGATTATAAATCCAGTCGTTTCTGGTTTGAATGATGCAGAGTTGGAATGAGGCACGCTATCGACGCCTGGGCGGAAACTTACACTGAGGAATCTGAAGCGAGCTCTGTATCGGCTGCAAACGGTAGAACTACGGCGTTTTATTTTTTGCACTTGTTGTTGGGGACCCCTTTCTAACGTCGGTAACAGCTGGATATCAGCGGATGACTAAATATTTAAATGCCGTGCAGGATGGCTCTGAATACTATGCTATTTCAAACAAATGCACGTGTACTTTTGCAATAAATGTAATAGGTCTACTCCGGGTTGAGTTAAGTAGAACTACAGCCATAGAACATCAAAAATTATGATTAGACGCGAATAATACGCCTAATTTGAAACAAGCAGGCGTAGCATTGCGCATGATAATCGACCGCCGTGGCGTAGCCATATTGCTGCACTATTTTTAGTGGTTGAGCATTTGCGTTACGCATGTTTGATCAGGGCCAAAAAAAACGCGAGACAAACTAATGTAAAATAATTTCTGAGGATTTTTTTAGAAACAGTTGCTAATAATTGTTTCTGATAAATTTTTTTATTATTTTAGAGTCGCTGCTGCGCGCCAGCCCGATTAAGGTGGGTGAAATGCATGCGAGGGTCAGTTACCAGAAGAGCTCCAAGGGTCCCGTCTCCATTCCGGAATGTGCCGCAGACGGGAAATTCATCATACTTGAGAATACTGGCAGAAGGGTAAGGGACTACCCCTACTGGAGCTATAATTGTGACGTTTTGAGCCCTTTATTGAAATGAGATCAGTGGAGAGGGGAGTGCATGGAACACAAAAATTTTAATTTTAAGCCTGCACCTATTTATGATTGTAGGCTTGTAGCATGCTTCTTTGTTAGGATGTATCTTCGTTTTTTTCTTTAATCGCAGTTCGTATTGTTTGGATTTATCATATACATCTATGGTTTGGAACTCGTTCATAATTGTCTTCCACATTGATTTAATGTCCTTGTCGCTCGCTAGCACAATAGAGCATTCTTTGCTTCTTTCTGAGGCAGCACATTCTGCTCACGTCTTTATTAAGAAACAGTTATTAGAATCAAAACGAGTTAATAGACTGCTTTGGCTTCGCAGGCTCCGGGATTGGAATCACGCAATTGTAGTTTAGCAAGTTTAAAAAAGGCTGACGGTTGATAAAGGAGGCCACTAGGCTCTACGACACCTTTATGCCTTTAGCATGCTGCTTATGCCCTTAGTATACTGCATACTTTAGATTAGACACCATCTGCTTTTATGCGTCTGCTCGTGGACGCTGAATCTTTGTTTTTCACATGTTTAAAATATTATCCTTGAGCTTGTTCTACGCTTTGTACATATAGGAGGAGAATCTTGGCAGCTGGACGATTAAGCGAACCGTGGATGGGAAGGATAAACTTCCATTTGCTCTGCCTGCGGACTTTGTTATCAAGGCTTCAGCTCGCATCAAGGTAGGCCTATGCCGTAAGGGATTAACTGAAGAGTGTTGGTGCCATTCACGCTCTGCCATTCGCATGAACTTCGTGTAATTTTATTCAATTCTGTATAGCCTGCACCGAGTTTTAACTTGCATGCATATATGTTCTGCTGCTAACTAACTAACTAACTGGCTTTTTGTTGTCTACCCTGCTAATGGCCATGTTTTCACACAGGTTTAGACGTTTTCGCCCAGATGAGGACTGCTGGAGCTGGGTTTTTATGGTTGGATGCCTTTCCTGACGCCAACCAAATGAAAAATTATCTGACACGGGATCTAAGTCCGACGCCTTAACCACTACACTACAGCGCCTCGCTGTGTTCTGCTGCTGTTGTGCGAAATATCAAGCGATTTATTAACAACTGAACGGTGATATCCGTCCATAATAGTTCATCTGAGTTCTCTGTATGCCCTCTGTGCACAGATCTGGGCACGGGGCTCAAAGCCCCTCAATGCCCCCAGCACAGACTTTGAGTGCCGCGAGACGACGTGGGGCATCGGGTCGGACATCACGACCAAGCTGGTCAACCCTGCGGGGGAGGTCGGCACTACGCCCCTTTTATATCGTTGGGAAATTTGTATTGATTTACATATGTTTGGACCAAAATATATGGCACAACAAAGCAGTATGCTTGAGAAGGAAATGATAGAATGTAACCAAGAAAGATAACCAAAGATTTTAACTGAAAACGCTCATGAACTTATCTACAATATGCATTTGTTAGTATCCTAATTTTGGTACCATGCAAGTAGGCTACTCATATGGTAACACATGTACAATATCCATGTAGAAATTATTGCATTCTATTGCGATAAATTCGAGTGTTTTATTTGCAAATTACCTAAGAATCATGACGATAGATTCTATTCATCAAAACATATTTGACTCGAAATCTAAGGGGAGTCTTGACGCGGGACGAAAAATGACAAATTATCAGTCGAAGTTCCTTTTTGTATTTAACTTGTTTTGGCTTTCTTCGCTATTGTTCTGAATAACTATGTATCGCGTTTTATTCAAATAGGCTCCTGCTGCAGCATTAAATTTTACATTTGGTTTTACGCACAATAAAGCTTCATTTTTTGTTATTGTTAATTTTATTTTGCAGGACAAGGCGTCCCACGTTCAGAAGACAACTTACTCATAAGTTGTACAATTCGCGATTTCTAAACTGAGGAAGCAGAAGAATTGCCATCCATTTCAGCAATGCTTTAATGACTGACTACGCAGGTGGATCTTCAGATAATTCCCAGTGTAAAGCCCATCTTTAGTTATTACTTATCGAACCCTACGGAACGAGCCGTCTAGTGGCGTATACGCTTCAAACATTACTTTCTGAAAGTGTATAGTATTTGTAGTATAAATCGCACACTAAGGGCTGATTTTTCCAACACGAATTAAATGATGATTCAGGATTTAGCCTATGCAAAAAGGTTGGCTAAATACTGAACCATCATTAAATCCGTGTTGGAGAAACGAGCTGTAAGTTTTTAAAGGTTCATTTACTGCTATTGCTCAATGACTCCAAGACTGTTCACATTATTGTATATTTCACAGTCATTTCATTTGCAGTTAATTCACGCAAGTTAGTTGTTCTATGGTAATTATGTACGCATTTTAGTTGCATCCGAATTAGCTCCTAAATTAGCTCCTAGTTGTTTGCTGCAGACGCAGAAATGATTACAGATATTGCATTTGGTAATAAATCAGTTTTGTTGTTAAAGCTTACATGTAAGTGTGCTTTGTGAAAATACATTTTGGATCAATTAATATTAGATAAAAACATAGCTTCGAATTGGGGCCTAAATAAAATGTAGGCCCTAATCCGAGGCTACGCTTTCCGAGGCGTCTGACGCTATCAAAATTCCCCCTATCAAATTCCGAGTAGGGCCTAATGGGTTTTCCTAAGGCCTAACGGGCTTCGCTTTAAATGGCAGACTTTATCACTTGTTAATTATTAATGATATGAATAGCCATACAGGCCCATACATGAATGCGACTGTTGTGATATGAACTATGCAGCTGATTTTTTTTTCGCCAGCGCTGCGTATGAAGCAAAAACATAGATCGATTCAACACCCAAAAAAAGTTTTGTTTCACAGAATTTTGCCTCTACAGTATATCACGGTCGAATCTTAAGTTAGGCTATTTTCGCTGGCACACTATTGCCTAGCGGCTGTGTGCACGACATCTCGAAATTAGAGGGGTTTATTTTCCTTTGCGCTCTAATGCTGAGTACCTTAAATCAATTTTGGTCACGATCTATGTGAAAACAACCGATAGAACACTAGGTTTGTTTTCATTGTAGGTATCTCGTTGTATCCCTATGGGGATATAGGTCTTGGCGAGTTCGATCTATAGGCTAGGCGGTCAAATCATAGGCCTACGCTCAATTAGTGCAGACCATAGACCCAATTGAAGAGGTTTGAGCTAGTCATAGCGGTACATTGGGCGAGGGGGGGGGTTGCAGTGAAACCCTCCCTCGAAATGCGTACAAGTCGCCTTTAAAGATGTGTTCCGGGCGCTGAACTCTTCCGTATACCCGCCGTATAACCATGGGCTCAATAATGGACAAAAAATGTCCATTGGCAGTATCCTTTTCGTGAAAACTGTAAGCCGGGAAAACTCCACGGCACCACTCGCCCCCCCCCCCTCCCCCCCACTCAGACGAAATTTTCGATGAAACTCATACTCTTTGCCATATCCCCAGACCCTCGAAATTCATTCGCGTCCATACTGTCTTGTGGATTTTGTATAATGGTATTAGAGGCACTTGATATCGACGAAATAATAGCTATTAGATCGGCCTATCTGTAGCCTACCGTCTTCAACAAAACGTGACGGCGTTTCTAGAATCATTATCATTCTGTGCTCTGTCATACAGACCAATGGTGTGTGCGTGAAAACCGGCCGGGGCCGATGGCTGGCCTACATTATCTACCGCTGTACTCGTATCACTGCTCTATTGCGACAAGCAGGAAGTGCATGATATAGGCCTGCACGTAAGCTACGTAGCCTAAAGCCTTGAGGTCAAGCCTAGGCTACTATATGATAACCGACAGGATGCATATTCATGTAAATTGAAGCATCTGAATAAGCCTAGCCCAGGCTGCTGCGTATTGACGGCGTATGTACACACTGTGGTAGCCTAGGCTCTGCGCTAGATGACCCGTTGGAATGTTACGGACTGAAAATAAATTCGGAACGTCAACTAGTTGAGGATTATCTTGAAATGAGAGTGATCAGATGATGTGGTTCACGAGTACACGGTACACGAGTAAGCATCGATCTGATTAAGTAAGCTACAATGATTGCAGTAGGCTTACTTAGCATCAGCTTAAGGCTTTTGTTGCACTTTACTTTGGAAATGTGAAAAGCAATGGGTCTAACCCTACAAGTGGAATGTACAGGCCACCATTACTGTAGGCCTATACATACAGAGCTCTCTGTTATATATATTACGCATAGCCGGAATGCTGTTTCTTATATATCTATTCCAGACGATCGATCGACGGTACATACGCGTACAGCTAGGCCCATATAACAGTCAAGGTGTATTAAGTATAGACGAGACGCCGTGAATGAATTATACATTACTTTCATGGTCTCTCGCACTTTATGACAACGCGCGTAGGCCTACCATCACATTGTAGGCCAGTACAGGCCAGTTTGTGTAAAATCCCCTGGTGTGAAACCGGGCCAAGATTGTAGCCCGGGCCTATAGGTCAATAGAACTTGAAGCGCAGGCGTATCAGTATAATGTTGTCGATTATAGTTGTTATCATCAATATTGTATGGACAGACTGTGGACTAACTGCACATAATATCGTCGGCAGGATAATTGCTGTGCACCGTTACTGTATTTTGTAGCCAAAATGAGCTTGGAAATTATCTATATTACATAATTTCAACTTTACAAATCAACGCTTTCGTAATTGAGCCAGTGCTTGAATTGTCGTGGGGGTTGGGGGGGTTGAACCCCCCCCATTGGGGCTGCATCCCACCCTACCCCAGTGACCCCCCTAGTGAACCTCCCTTGTTTCACTGTTCCATTGCTCCCAGCCTACAAAAGAAAATTTTCATTTAAAAAATCTGTCAGTACCTTCCCCCCCGCCCCGCTTGGACTTTTGACCCCGATCTCTGACTGTGGTTGCGCCTATGCTGCCCAGTCTTTTTCGGACAATTCAAGTACTTAATTAAGCACAAACTTGCGAATCTCCTAATAATTGGCATCACACAGCACCAGCTCTGTAGAACTATAATAGCGAGTCCTATACGGTTCCGCCCGGAACCATGACGTCATCAGTGACGTCATCAGTGCCGCCTGACGCCTGGAGACGTTGCGTCCATTGGCTCGCGTCCGTACACATGCTGCCGCCGCAGCATCAACTCACCACCGCTGACGCAGTGATGAGAGATCTCGCGCTAGAACTAAGGAACGGGGTGCTGCTCTGTCTGCTGCTCAACCGGCTCAAGCCGAACTCGCTCGATCCTAAGCTTTTCAGTCAGCGACCGCAGGAATCACAGGTGTGTGTCTACAAAATGGCGTAGAACTACATTTTGTATTTCGAAATTAATCGTAATGAAGAAATTAGTAGCCCAAGTAATATATGTTCGCTGCTGGCCAAAATGCTTTGCTTGACTCCGCGAAAACGTTAATGTTTTTGATGCATCATGGAAAAATGAGGAAAAGGCTTGAAAATAGCGCCATGCCAGACAGACTCGTCAAGGCTCGCTGCGTGTCGAGGAGGAGACTGGAGAGGATGCTTTTCTAAGCACAGGCTCAAAGACTCAAGTCTCAAAGTCTCAAAGTGCATTTTAACAAAAATATCTGACTAAAATACAACCCCACCACCACACTAGTCACTTGCCCCTGCAGGTCGAAGAACAAAGAATTGACCTGCAGCCCAGAGCTCCCCGGGCGAGTCGTAAAAGGCGACTAAGAGTGGGGAGCGGTTCTGTGCACGGTGGCCCTCTTACACAGAACCGGACCGTAATAGTCTTCATTACTTCACACGGTCCTTAAAATAAAACCCCACCACTACCACCACCACACTGCATGCTCTGCATGGCGTAGAACAGTAAAGTAGTAATGTTGCATCACAGACCTTGTGTACACATTAGTTTTTGAGGGTAACGTTAAATTTTCTTTCGCTGCAGTATCTGTGCAAGAAGAATATACGAGCTTTTCTGGAGACCTGCAAGACCGGATTTAGACTGAACGAGGGAGATCTGTTTGAAACACAGGATCTTCTCGACATGCAGAATTTGGCAAAGGTTTGATGTTATTCTATAGCTAGTAGAGCAACGCTGTTCATAAAATTTTATGTAGACATAGGTCTGAACTACAAATCTGCTGTGCTCTCTTGAAGCAACTTAAATCAAACTGTGTTGTAAGCTCAATCTTAAGTGTGGTTTTTGCATTATCATAATCTTGTGCCGCTTAACTTAACTCTGGGCTAGACTAATATTTGATTTTAAAAGTATTAGTATAACAGTCAGTTTGCCGCCGCTAATTGAAAAAGGCTTATTTCTTGCCCTGCCAAATAAAGCGAATAGTAGGCCTGTCGTTAACGCCAATAGCGTGCCGCTAGTGCAATGCCTGCATTGTGAATGATCAATCCGAGGACATAACTATGAACTGATGACTTTTCGATCTTTACAAAATCATGAAACGGCTGTGCAAAGTGGCTATAAAATAGTTTAGAATTGAGCAAACAGGCCTATCGGTGTTGTTGTTGAGTAGGTTATCAGGACGCTATCCCGCCTATCTCATACAATCGAAGCTGAGCAAGGGGAATTCCCGTGAGCAAATTGTTGCTTATTTTACTGGTGACTTTTACTTTTACCGGCGACCACGTTATCATGACCAAAAGCTTATTTCTACTTGTGACCATGTGTTTGACCAACTTTGGTTTAGAGCTGAGAGTATAATTGTATCCTAGTGGCAATCTTAAATAGCCAGGAAATTCTACAGTTCTTGTAGACTTATTGTAGATGTGCCGTCCAGGCTATTAAAGTTTATATTAAGTGGGCTGTTCTAGTCCATCAGCGGTTATTGCAGAAGTTTTGAGCTTTCAATGATTCATGCGCAACGTAAGCCCCGAATGATGCAAGTATACAAAGAATTTTGATTTCATATCGAGCATTCTCATTCTCATGCAAACCTGAATTTTTTTAAACGCACAATCAATTTATGGCCATCACCATTTGAATTAAGTTCTGAGCACATTTCCATGCTAAATATTTATAATAAGATATAAGATTTAATATAATATAAGATATTTAATAAGATTTTTTCCTTTGGTACGAATTTTCGGAGAAATCTTAATATAATCGTAGATTGACGATTATAAATTTAATGTATGCAGCTAAATGAGAATATTTTGTATTTCTATTTTATATACTCAGATCATTTGACGTTGAGTCAAGAATTTTCACAGAAATGAGGTCTGATACTCACAAATGTTTCGAATAAATTGTTAAATTTGTCAAATGTTGTTCAGATTTTAAACATAATTATTTTGACCAGAACGATAGTCATTTAGTAATTTTTCATTTGTGAAATTACTATTGAATTTGTGTTCTAGTTTCAGCACTGGCCTTTAGAGAACCGAAACGGTTTTATACATGACTTCCATACTAAATTGCTGCGCTGCTAGCTTTGTCCAAAATTTTACAAATCGCATAGCCTCAAGTTATCTTGAAGTCAAGAGTGATGCGATAAGTCAGCCTACATATAGTTTGTTCAATCGGGGCTTAGCTCTAGTTACCTGTGTAGATATTACTATCGAACTCTTACTATAAGTGATTAGTTTGTTGCATCGCTATTACAGAAACAACGAAGATCAATCAAATACTGATGATTTGTATCAAATGCAGACCATTTATGATTCCATTATGGATCCGAGGCTTCTGCATAACACTACGTCAACTCCTACCCCTGCAACCGAAGTAAGACATTAATTTTCAGCCTTTTAGAGTCTTTTTTTGCTCAGACAATTGACTGAGCACCGCATCATGATCCTAGTCATCTCTGGTAGACTTATCATTATTCCACCTGTGTACATCACTCGACCTTTGAGATTCGATAGAATATTTGACAAGCGTTGAGTTTTCATAAATGTTTTGATCAGTAGCAACAATGTAATAATATTGCTACTCATCAATCTCCCAATGTACATTCCTGGGGCCAGGGCACGTGAGGGCGCGCGTCCGTGATCGCATACGTCCAACCTGTGCTAGCATAGAAAAATGGACGCAAAAATGGAAATGATGATGATGATGGTGATGGTGATGATGATGATGATGATGATGATGATGAGTGTTTATTTTGTCAAGCAAACGATGGCCCACTGCATGATAAACTGCACTGCAAACGTGACAGCTCAAACGTGGTAGCGCAAACGTTAATAAAGTGACCAAAAAAGACTTCATCTAGCGAGCATCAAGCGAGTGTGACATTGTGGACGTGTGTGCGCCGTGTCGTGTTTCTGTGTTGTGGTCCGTGTTGTGGCTCTGTGTTGTAGCTATATTGTGATGGTTGTGGCTGTGTGCGATCTGCACCAGACGACCAAGCGGAAGTCGTTGCAAGAACAGAGCGTGGAGGAACTCATCTCGACAGAGAAGACATACATTAAAGTCGTTCTCAAACCAATCGTCAAGGTAAACGTTTCACTCCATTAGCAACCTTATAACAAGCCATAGTGTCAGATTTTTAGCAACTACACAATGCACATTTGTGATGAAAATAGCGTTTTTTTTTTACAATTAGTCGATTTAAAACTGCAAAAGTTTTTCCGGGTCTCCGATAGAGCTTTTCTCCTTTACGAGAAGGAAAGAAAAAAATGGAAGATTAGTCAGTTATTCAATCTTCCCGTCCAGGAAAAATATTCACTTATAGAGAGGGAAAAGATGTTTTTAAGATCAGAAAGAAACAAAGGGGAGGGCTTGAACAGGAAAGACATGGGAGAGGGTATGAGTTCCAGATGTTTTCAGCATAGTTCGTGTGTACTACAGCAAGCTCCTATTATGCTTAGACTTAAGATTATTAATTCCTATAGAATCAAATCAACTTGAGCTCTTGTATAATCATGTTTTTATTTCTGCAGCCTTTTATGAGGACGCTGGTAAATTTCCTGCCTCGGGACCAATTTGATAAGATCTTCTTCGGATTTGAGGTATATTTGCATTTTCCACTACTTACTGCCTTTTTTGTCTATTCTGTGAACGTTCATATTTTCACATGGGTTAGACATCTATTTATTTAGCCCTCTAATGAGGACAGCAGGGACTGAGTTTTTATGGCCAGTTGCCCTTCTTAACGCCAACGAAATAAATAATCTGGTACGGGGGTATTTGGTACAGGGTTAGCAGCTAGCGACACTTACATGTTTAGCAGCCTTGCTGAAGGGCCTGTAACGCATGGTTTCATTGTTTCCGGCGCGGGGACTTGAACCCATGTCCTCTGCACTCTTAGTCTGTGCTTATAAGATATCGATTAGTGTATTTATTAGTTATAATTGTGTATAATGCATATGAAACTACTGTTATTACTAGAGTTGAAATAGTTAATTAACTCCTTAGCCACTATACAGAGCGTCACTAACTGTTAATTAACTCTCTCCTTATTCAGTAGGAACTACTGATACGGTGAATTTGACCGCAATTTAGCTCGCGCTTTAGCTGTAGTCTACGTTTATCTAAGTTTTTATTTCTTTCTTATGTTTTGCCTTGATGGTGAATGAAAGACTTATATTAAACTGATGACAATTTTCATTGAATGTTGATAAATAATCTTCAGGAACTTCGACAGATACATTCTCAGTTCTGCAAGGATCTAGAGAGCAAGGCCTCTGACGTCAAACAGATCGCCGCCTGTGTCGTATCCTTCAAGGACAAACTGCTCATATACGGACCTTACTGCGCTAACGTGACGTCAGCCACTCATCTGCTGGTCAGCCTTTGCGAACGGGACAAGGGATTCAACATGAGCGTCGAGGTACATACTTTCAATTTTATCTTTATATGTTTTTTGACGATGAAAATTAATTAGCAATGAAAATTGCAGTATTAAGTTTCCTGATTATTCTAATTAAAAAAAATTAAATTTGGCTTAGGTTAGGCTTAGGGTTAGATTTAGATTTAAATCTATTTATAGCACAACTGCTGTATTCGTTTGCATTTTCAAAACTTACGTGGGGCGCAGAACTGCGAGATGGAAGCGAATGGGAGGCAGTACTCACTGCACAATCTGCTGGTGATGCCCAGTCAGCGCATCCTCAAGTACCACCTGCTGATGAAGCAGCTGCTCGACAACACGCCTGAGGATCGCGCAGAGGAGAGGATCACACTGCAGGCGGCACTGGATGCCATGCTGGTAGGATACGCAAATCTATAAACATGTCTTTTTGTAGTTTAGTGTGTCACACTAAGACCGTGTTTAGCACTAAGACCATATACAGTCCCGTTCTGTGCAAGAGAGCCGGCACAGAACCGTTTCCCCTTCTTTAGTAACCTTTTATTACTCGCCCGAGGCGCTCTGGGCTGCAACGTCATTATGTCGCCACTATTGCAATCTTCCATTTAATAATTGCATTAATTTTGTTAGAGGAACATTTTAACATTTTGAGACAATTTTGCGACCGTGTGATCAGAGAGATTAGCTTAGATAAGAGATTAATTTAGAGATCAGATTAATGTTTAGATTGTGTGTGTCTTCTCTGCAGGATCTATCACTATATATTAATGAATGGAAAAGAGACTCGGAAGCGTTACAAACAATCAACGATCTCGAATTTGGGTAAGTTCAGTATGGTTACATACCTTTTGAATATGCCGGATTTTGTAGGATTTCTTGTTGTAATAGAATTTCATGCGGGATAATTTGGCATGCCAGTAGAGATCTTGCGTAATTTGCGTAATTTTTGTCATAGCCATAAAAATTATTTGGTTTCTATGGCGAGTGGAGGTTAGCCTCTTCAGCCTTTGGATACCGAATTGCACTTTAAGGTCCTTATGCTGTTACCTCTGCCCGCAATTTTCATCCCAGGTACATCATTGGTCTTCAACATCGAGGATTTGTTGAAACCTGGTTAATTACATTTTTGTCTTGTCATTTCAGATATTTCTCAAGTCAGTTTTCTATTTCGTATTACTGTATTTAAATTCTTGAAAAATTTTGTGTTTATTTTCCAGAATTCGCGGTTTTCAAATGGTAAGTCAGATATTTGTTAACTCTGGTTTTATGGTTTATGGCCGTATGGTTTTCATGCTGATTTTTAGCAGGCAATCAATGTAATTATTCTTATTTATGTGTCTTCAGTGTCTTACTTCAGTTGTTCTTGAAGTTGTTCAGTTGTTTATTGAAGTCTTACTTTAGTGTGTTTCAGTTTTGTGTTAAATTTGAAATATAGAATCACTTTCAATTTGTAGTTTATTCGATTTAGAATCCAGAGCTATGCCATGCATTAGTCTACTTTTTGCATCACAATAGGGCATGCTAGGGCAATGGCACTATCAGCTTTTCATAACCTATTTGTAGTTTTGTCATATTTTAATTGTTTTGCATTAATTTGGTCCCTGAGTCATTTTTGCTTTTAGCTGAACAGAATTTGTAGACTTTCTGATGCGTGATTAGAGTTAGAAAGTAAGGGTGAGGGCTGCGTACGGGTTAGGGCTTGGTTACAGTTAAGGTTTGGTGAGAACTGCTGCTAGACATTCGTTGGTGAAAAGGAGAGGTCTCTTTATAGATCGATATTTATAGCGCTGCTGCTGCAGCTGATGACGTCATAGATCATTAACAGTGATTCTGTTTTCGGTTAGCCCCAAGTCCTGCTTTGTTACTTTAAGCCGCAGGACACACACTTCAGAGACTATGGACACTTGCTGCTTGATGGGGAACTCAAAGTGCGAATGCAAGTCACAAGCAAGAACACAAAGCTAGTGCAGCCTGCATACAAAGACTGCAACAGGTTGGTGACCATGTAAAAAATGCGTGAGGTTGTTAGCAATGTTCCCTCTAAGCTAAAAAGTCTGTGAGTGGGCCAAAAAAGTTGTGAGCGATAGTTTCTGCGCTTTCTGAATTTTTGTTTTGCGTGCCGTAATTCATGCGATATTTCTATGAAACGAATGAATTCTTCTTGATTATTAACTTAAGTTTGACTATTCTATGGCAGTAACATTACTAAACTTGAAAAAACATTTTAATAATGTATGAAAATTTTCAAAATCACCGCTTGCATCATCAGTTCTACGCTTCAATTTATTAGTCGACGGCTCAAATTTTTTTCAGCGCGGCGTTAACTTTTTTGTGCGCGGCGTCTCTGGGATTGGTGCGTGGCTGTGCACACGAGCAGCTTAGTGGGAACATTGGTTGTTAGGTGTCATAATGTTTTAACAGAAATAAAAGACTAAGAAAAGCATTTGGGAATTAATGTGAGAGAGCAGAGTTGATGTATGGGACAGGGAATGTGCTGCCTTTATCATCAACTATGATGATGAAACACATAGATTTAAATTATTTAAACAAAGCAAAATGTCATGTTCCATAACTAGCCAATGCGCTTGCCGACTTAATCAATTAAAACACGCTTATACATAAGCTTAAGTATGCTGTACATCCTAAAACACTGGAAGACGCAGTTTATACTTCAAATTATATAATGCATGTGTTATGTCATTTCAGATATATCTTTCTTTTCGACAGACTTATGCTGATCTGCAAATGTCAGGTATATGCGGTTAGGTTCGTTATGACTTTACTGTAAAATGCTTCTATATTTTACATCATTACAATGCTTCAACAATATTTTATGTGTCTTAACTGGTTTCTAGGCAAAATTGGCTTTAAAATTTGTTTGAATAGTTCATAGTTGTTTTTTGCAATATTATTTGAAATTATTTGTGGTTTGGATTGCAAGATCAATAAAATAATTTTTCAGGGTATATTATATAGAACTTTATGGGCTTGATATGTAAACTATGTCTATGTTTCAGAATAATGATACGTATCACTATAAAGAATACTTGCAGCTTGCCAACTTCAATCTAAAGTTTCTCACTGCTTTTGAAGTAAGCTTGAACTGTTGAACTGTGACACTGTAGATTAGGCATTATATGTATATTGCAGTATTTACAGAATTTAATAACAGAAACTTGATTAAAGAAATTTGTAAAACGTCTTTCTGAATAGCGTACAAAAAACTTGAAAAAAAGAGACGGAAATCATCAAACCATTATGGCCTATTCGATGCTCATTTTGTTAAAGAAATTCACCAATTGTTCATATTGAAATCAATGCCTATTCCTAAATTAGCAGTCTATAATTTCATTTAGGCTTATCATGCACTTGTCATTGGCGTATGATAATGATGTTAGCACATAAATCACTTGGAAAAGTTACAATCTGTTTGTTCTAACGATACTGCGATCAGAATGGTAGTCCGTTGCATGAAAGTATTTCATCGCTATAAAAATCTATCTTAATTTTTATGCTTTTGTATTTAGTCTTCATGCAACTGTTTCATTTTGGAACGGTCGCCGGTGGCTGAAGATGATAAAAATGTCTGCTATATCTTCACTTCAAAAACGGAGGAATTGTGTTCCAAATGGGTAGAATGCATTCGCTTGGCAAAGTGAGCATATACGACGACATTTAATGACTATTTATCTTTAATTCAATTAATGTATCTTATAGACAACAGGCAGAAACTTTTTTTTTTTTGTTTCTTAAACCTTAAATATTGTCAATAGGATATCGTATTCGCATCATGTAAATAGTAGATGCCTTAATGAAGTGGAATGTTTGTATCAGTGTACATCTACTACAATGTATCTAGTATAATTAGTGTACATCTACAACAATGTGTCTAGTGGTGTAATCAGTGTACATCTACTACAATGTATCTAGTGTAATCAGTAAACATCTACTTACTTCACTCTGTGCTTTAGATTTTATTTAATGAATTAGTAAATGTTGAAAAGAATCAGGTAGATATGCATTTTGCCTGTATGAGGTATCTCGTAACATGATTAATGCATGTAATGCATGTCTGGTTATCTTTTCACATGTACAGTTTATACACACATTTATCTACATGACTTACATTATAAATGTCATGGCTCAATTTTGACATTATATTTCTATTAAATCTTTCTCCAAACTTATGCAACAAATTAAATTCTCAACGAAGGCATTTCACTCGATTGAATTATCAGGTTAAACAGAATAATAATTGTACAGATTATATTAATTTATTAATATCATATAAAACGGTTCAATCAAGGAATCAAGGAAA
>JAQIWG010004159.1:0-16534 GCA_034695025.1 Chamaedrilus cognettii | reverse complement strand
TCGTCCTTCTTCGGGAAAACTCGGTCTGCGGCGTTCCACATTTTTTCTGGCCGAACACTGTCCAATCGGAGCCCGATAAGCGATTTCTGCGTAGTCGCCGAGACATATGTTGGTAGAAACTGCAGGGGTGCTTCCTGTAATAGGCTCCGGTGTCATCGGAATGGGGTGTCTCTGCACAGATGAACGAGACACAGGATTAGCAATGACCGGAAGTGGAGAGTGGGTGTGAATGTAGGTTCCAGAATCTTGGACAGACGAAGTTTCCATGCGAACTCCTGCAAACTGTTCGTCAGATATTTGACGCGTCAGATGTCGTTGAAATCTTCGACAAAAAATTATACATCGGTGACGACATGCGTAGACCATGGTGAAGCACAGTAGCAGGGAACAAACAGCAGCAATCAAAACGACTGTGTAGAAAGTTTGAGCGGAGAATAACTGGGAATTGTCCACGGAGGCAACTATTACGGCTTTTGTACTGTCATCTTGATTGTTATCGGAAATAGGTGGATTCAATTCATTTTGTGATAAAGGAATGGAGAATGAAATTGTTGTCAGCTGGACTGTCGTAGAAAGTGTGGAGGCTAATTGCGATGTCGTTGTTGCTTGCGGATCAATAACGCTGATGCTGATGATGTTACTTGAGATGCTGAACGTTCTTTCACCAACTCTGTTGACTGCGGTACACTGGATACGATATTGACCTGACGAATTAAGTGTTATAGTTTGTTCGACAAAGCTCAGGACATCGGTTAAAGTGGAATCATTTCTGACGACAGACCAAGAGTAATGTGGTTCCGGGTGGCCCCTGGCAGCACAGTGTAGAGTTTGACCGATGTTAACATATTCTCCTGTTGAGGCATTCACTGATATATCGCTAACGCTGAGATCATCGCGCCCTGGCGACTGTGCTCTTGAGTTACAGCTAAATGCATATTCCGGCGCTGCGGCTGATATTTCAATGTTGTTTATAATCCTTGGTCCCATTGACGGCGCTCCAAAACTTATCGAGCAGCGAACATCATTTCTCGTGGCCCAATCGTGAAGGGTTATGTAAGAACTACTGGTAACCACGTCACCTTTGGTAGTAGAAACTGGTGCAGCCGACTCTAGCCTTCTCTGCGTGTGTACATCATACCATCTGAAAACTGGTGTGAGGGTTCCCACATACTGCAGGGTGCAGTCAGCGCACGGAGTGTCGTCAATTGAGTCGCAAGCAGATTCACGTCTAAATACACAAAGCAAAGAGAAACAGAAAACAAAAATAAACATTTATATGCAAACTACATGTATGTAGTCGAAATTGCAGATCAATCCTATGCATAAATTACGTTTAACGTTAAATAATAATTAACTGTAGTTAATTATGTTAATTATGTGTTAAATAATAATGAACTGTGTTGTCTATCCACAACATCTTGCTGTGTGCATGCATCATGGATAGGCCTAGGCCTGCCCGCGTCCCATTGCCTTTGCAACGTTTTTTTCTGCTCAAGACAGTGAAGCGCAAGACAGTATCACGTCAAATAAAGAAGATAATAACTAAGCCAATCATTAATAGGATCAATCAATCAATCCTATAATAGCTGTTCGTTCGCGTCACTTTTCGTGTTCCACTATTTCATGTCGGCCTTGAAATAAGTAGGCCTAGCCTACGTTTTAAAATCAAAATTAGATTATCTCGGTCAACCACAGCTCTTACGTAGAACTCTTGTCGGACGCTTGAGCTCTGGCGTTGAATGCTCGAAGAGTTGAATTGAAAGGATCTCTTGAAAGCGTTTTCTTACGACGCACGCCCAGTCTCAGTTCGCACACGGGTTCCGCTATGAGCACAACTAACTGAGCACTGGCACCCGCCTTCATTTCGTCATTCTCCTTGCACGTGTACGTTGCAGCATCTGATGACGTCACTGAACGAATGATTAAATCGAACTGTTCCGCAGATTTCGTTCTCACATGGACGTGACTCCTGCTGTCGTTGTGGTGGGCGAGGTATCGAGGGGATACGAGGAGCTTTCCCGTCTGAACGAAAGACCAGAACATGGAGATGTTACTGGAGGCGGTAGAGCAGTGGAGGACAACATCACTGTTGACCACTGTCACTGTATTTCTAGGCTTCACGATTATTTTGGCCTGGGTTATACCGAGCAGCAGTGTCGCCGCGAACAAAGCGAACTTCGACATGTAATTGAATGAAATCTTAGTAGGCCTATACAGACATTCTCATTGCTCAAGGTTGATATGACACCAATGTCATATCAAGCTAATGAATGCTGCATTTTAAGTATTTTAAAGCCGCATGTGGATCGTTCGACGGTTATGAATGTAAAAAGCCAGAGTGTTTACTTTTTTCATGGCACATAGGGGGCCTACAACATAGTAAGGTCCTGTAATGAGGTCTGAAACCTCTATGTGAAAACAAAATTGTGCTCATGCCGTTTTAAGGCTACAGCCTCTGCGGCACTTCAAGTTTGTAGCATACTGTTCTTGCAGTCAATACGCCAAAAGAGTAAGCGCCTCTTTCAACCATGCATATTTTGCACGCAAATTTGTTAAGCAACCATGTTAAGCAAATTACAATGTAAAATTAACTGAGTTTCATGCAAGCCGCGCATGAAACGGTTGAAACCCATGCAGTTAAGAAACAAGCCGTGCATGAAACCCAGTTAAGAAAATCGTTGTCATGACATCAGTCGTCCGTCCGCCATAACACGGTTGCATACAAATTGCATGCAAATATGCATGGTTGAAAGAGACGCTAACGTATAAGCCTACAACTGTACCAGGACCTTATGCTGACTGCGGGGCCTCTTTCTTGACTACAAGCTTGATGAGCACCATTAGCACGCAATAGGTCTACACAGGGCTTAAATCCTAAAGACTAAGCGGGATCTAACCACACTACTTGCATGGTGTGACAAAATAGGGATACTTATAACCACTGGTTCGTTATACACAATACCTGGTTCACAATACTTATAGCCACTGGTTCGTTATACAAAATACCTGGTTCACAATACTTATAGCCACTGGTCAGCCAGCATGCCGGTTACACCGGAATAACGTGTGGTAGCAATATCAAACCCACGGAGTTGGCGTGAATCAAACCCACAAGAGTAGCCTGTAGGCTACTCTTGACTGAAAACCATTCAAAATCAAAATATCTTTTTCTGGCCTAGGGCCTATACTTAAAAAACATAAAATCTGAGGTTTTCCATCACATTTCAAAGTAGGTGGGGTTTGGTTCACATCTTATAGCCCATGGACCAAATGCCACTCAAGTTCGAAAGTACTGAGAAAAGCTTCTTCAATACCGAAAAATCCCATCAACTTAATGAAACAATGTAGCTTACATTGTGAGTAAAACAAGAAACATCGGTGCTTTTGGAGTATAACTACAAAAATTGATAAAAAATTTAAAAATAATTAGCTCATAAAAAATAGTTCGCTATAATCAAAATCTTAGCTAGATTTGCTGAAGTGCTGTCTATTAGTTGGAAGTGATGACTTCTTATTAGCCTAGTCTACTCTGCAGACTGCAGTATATGTAAACTAGCCGGTAGCACAGTACCCGTGCTTATCAACACAAATGTTTAAATTTAGAGCAGGGGTAACCCATTTTTTTAAATGCAGGTGAACAACAATATGGAGACAGAACACATTTCTCGTGAATGAAAGAAAATTCAATATCTTGTTAACGTTTAGTGGCCCCGACAAATCCGACTTTGTGCTGCAAATATTGTGCAAATTGGATTAAAACTACAAAGTTACAGCGATTCTTGTGAAAGTGGTGAGATCGACTCCCCCACGGCCCCTTAAATGTTTGGAATAAATTGATCGTTTAAAATATTGCCATTCACTGAAAATATCTTTCGAAACTTAAAATATTGTAATTTGCCCACATAATAGTTGCAGGGATGGAGAAAAATTTGAAACTTTTTCAAATGGGGGATGTGAGTGCGGTATCGTTTTTGACAAATTCAAGCGAACTTGAACAATAGGGCAATAGGACGCATGTTCCCAGAAAAAGACCCACAATCGGTACAGTGGTTACTAAGTTATTCCGGGACAATGGCTCAAGATTGGTTTTAAATCCTCCACATAAAAAAATTGTTCTAACACGTTACCTATGAATATTTCTTGAAAACTCCTATTGGACATTTGTAGTCCAGAGTGAATCGGACTCAATGCCACAAAAATGGTGCAAGTAGGATGTATAGTTTAAAGTTATCGCGGCTTATGTAAAAGTGCCCAAATGGGGCCACCCGGACCCCATACAATTTTAGATTTTTCAAAGATGGAGGGGGACTCCCGGGGGGACTGTTCACTTTTTTGCAAATTCAAGCGAACTTGAACAACCCGGGCACAGAACGCATGTTCCCTAAAAAAATGGGTCAGATCCGTCTAGTGGTTCCTTTGCTATTCGGGCGCAACCGTTTTTGTCCCCCACATTTACAAAAATTGTTCTGCACGCTATATTTTCAATGTCAAACTTAAATTTCAAGCTCTAAATGTCAATATTTTCTGAAAATATATATTAGGTACCTGGTAGCCCCGATGCCACAAAAATGGTGCAAATCGGATGTATAGTTTAAAAGTAATTGCGCTTGTGTAGAAGTGGCCAAATGTGCCCCACCCCCGCCCCCTTAAAGTTTTTGGGAAAGATTTTTCATTTAAAATACTTAAAATAAAAATTTATACACCGGATCTTCAAACTTATGCTAAAACAATTAGCCTACACAAAAGTTGCAAGGATAGAGACAAACATAAAATTTTCAAAATGGGGGAAGGGCTCCCGGGAAAGAGCGTTCATTTTTTGAAACTTTAAGAGTACTTGAATAATTACTGGCATAGGGCGCATGTTCTCTGAAAAATGGTTCAAATCCGTTCAGTAGTTGCTTAGATATAGTGGCGCAATGGTCAAAAATGGGGTTTTCTCCTTTACATTACAAAAAATTGTTTTACCACATTACCTGTCAATATTTTCTGAAACATATGCTGGACGTTTTGTAGCTCCGAGTAAGGTCAGGGTAAGGCTATGCCGCATAAATCGTTCAAATCGGTTGGATAGCTAAAAAGTTATCGCGCTTTATGTCAAAGTAGACAAAAAGTAGCCCAGACCCTCTTAACATCTGGGGGAAAATAAAACGGCTTGAAACATTTTTACCAACGGGAGAAATGTTTTCCGCCAAATTACAGTTCTACGAGTCTGCACGTTAGTCGCCGGAAGACCGTCAAAAAGTCCCCCCCCAAAAAAAAAATACAAAAAAAATAAAAATAGAGGTACCAAAGCAAAATCTATACGCCGTACGCCTTTCGGCGCACGCCGTCAAAATATGCTGATGCTCTACTGTGGATCGCCTATCGCTAGCGCTTGTCATAGGCCTAATCAGTGAATAATATTTCAGCGTAACAGCCCTATAACCCACGCCGAACAGTCTCAAGCTGAACCGTGACAAGACAGAGTGCATGACACTATGACGCGCCACGAACCGCATGCAGCATCGACCGCGTGCGTATCATCAACACATGCAGGACCGCAGCCAGGGGGAGGGGCTGAGGGGGGGGGGGTTTTAACCCCCCACCTCTCTGCTGAGGGAGGGCTTATTTTGCCCAATTTTTACTAGTCATGCAATTTGTCCAGATTCGATAAGATTTTTTTTGGGGGGGGGGGCTTGGCGGTCCAGCTAGGCTGTTCGAGTGATAATAATCTCAGATTGGCATAGCAAATCAATCCATTCAGTAGCATACATGCGCATTAGATTTAATTAGATGGAACACGATAAGGCTAGTCTAGGGCCTTTATAATCACGCCTTTATAATCACGCGAGCTTGAGCCCCCTCCCCCAGCGTACGTTGCTTCACACTTTATGTTTTATGGAGCAGTTCAGGAAAAGTGTGGAGCAGTTTTTGGGAACATAATTCTGATCATAAATTGAAATAAGTGATGTATCAATATCTGAATAAGAGTTTTTTTTAATTGTTTCACAGAGACTTCGCTAGGGTCATGACAAGTGGTCCCATCTATTATATTGGCCTATTTGCAACAGACACTGAGGAGTTTAGCCGTTGTGTTAATATCAGACTGATATTTAAATCTGCAAATACTACGCGAGAGTGCATTGCAATTACTGCGATGCAGTTTCAGCTTTGTATCGCAATCGATCCCAAAGTGCATCGGAAACTGCGATGCGACACCGATATCCATCCCTGGATGCAGTAATACGCTAATTGAACGACAGAATGATGAAGGTTCAACTGCTGGGCGTCACACTGTTGACACACTGTGTAAGCTACTGTATAATAGCGAGTACTGCTTTGGGTTAGCTTATGCATTTTAAACAGGAACTCGAAAAATTAGCTTTCGGCTACACTCAGGCGATAATTAGCTCATAAGCTCACAGCTTTCATTTTCTCTTGATGATTGAAAATTGCACCCATATGTCATTCACGTAAATACCCTAGACGGCTGGAAGTTGTTGTTTCGAGATATATGCTTAGTTTTGCTATTCAAAATATAAAGAGTTTATTGGCCTCATGCGGCTTCTCTCATTGGACTTTAATGCTGTTTCTTGGATAAATCTTTGGATCAAATGCGATCTGTTCCATTTTTAGCTTATTATAGGCTACATTACATACATGTAAGCTTAGTAGGCATAGACTAAGTTACTACAAACTAGTAAGCTACGGTCCTATATTGGCCTAGTCCTATATGTATCTAGACAGATTACAGTTTGAATGCGCTAATTGATGAACGAAATCGGCCTGCCGCTAATGTGATTGTAAATATGATTATGATTGTAAAATTATGATGTAAAATGGATTATGATTATAAAAAGCAGGAAGAGACCATGACATTGACCATGCATGCACAATCATAATTATAGCTTTGACAACGCAGCGTCAGAGGCGGAAATTATTTTCTTTCTCTCAATTGTTAAAGTTGTGGAACATTTGGAGAAAAGTAAGCCAAAAAATGACTTCCCCCCACCCGAAAATTGATCACTAAAACAGCAGTTTAGACCATTAAAGATTTCTGTCAGCACTCCCTCCACCCCCTCATCCATCCACCCCTCCCCCCCCCCTCCCCCCGGTCGCAAGTTCTGTCCGGAAGGAAAAATTCTGATTGCCCCCCCCCTCACCCCCACCAGCAATTCCTGGAATAGTTGTAACCCTAACCCTTCATTGTTTTAAATCCTCCATTGTGTCTTCACTATGTAAAAAAAACTCGGTCGACACGGCCACAAGTTCTAACCATGACACGTAGGCCTACCCAACACTAGCCCTAGGTCATAACGCTAGCGATATAGTATTACCATCATTGTCTCGATTTTTTTTTTCACACACGATCTAAATCTAAAGCTTGACAAAAGACAAAGTTTAAAATTCGCTACTTTGGCATAGTCCTGTGTCACGGGTGGGAGCGTAGCCTATTTATAATGAAACCGAGTGCATGGTTCGCGTAGGCCCATTTCTCTTTGACTAATGCGATTTCTAAGCTGCGGAATTTATCCACTGAGACTTGTGTGGAGTTCGTCTCGTTTATGGAGTCCGGTAGTTCTTTGTGAGCTCAAGATTTAAATCTAGGCCACGCTTCTATGCAGCGGAAATGCTCCGCTGAGAGACTTGCTCTCAATCTTCAGATGGTTGGTCTGTTTGAGCTCTTGGCTCGTGAAGAGTTCGGTAACTTCTCTAGTCTTTCGACGTCTCTTTCTGAATCATCAACGTTGACTCAGGAACGGCTCCCACTCTAGTCGCCTTTTACGACAAGCCCGGGATGCTATGGGCCGCAGACCTATACTCAGTCTACCCCAGCCTGCAGGGGGGAATTTGTCGTCGTGTATAGTTTAGCCGTAGTTTTAATGCGATTTCGATGTCCTTTATTGATAGTCCTTAATGCTCGAGTTACATTGGGTCATCAGAAGCGGGATCAGGGCGTCTACCGGTAACCTTCAGCGAATCCACTCTGACGACCCAATGTATCGTTTTGCGTCGTCAGCGATAACCGGTCGTCGCTAGCTGAAGACACGTGTTCACGCAAGCGATAGTTATGCGGTGGTTATGCTATTTGCATGCGACGACGGCCTGAATCCAATCTGATGACCCAATGTAATTAAGTTCCTCGCACGATTCGTCAGCGACGCCGGTCATCGCTGACGACGCGTTATCAGGCGTTCGACAGACGGCCTGATCCCGCTTCTGATGACCCAATGCAACTCGAGCATAATGCATGATACTTGCGAGCTTTGTTGAGAGTATATGTTGTGTACCAGAAATGGCTTGCTACGATTAAGAACCGGATCCGATCTTGTAGGCTAATGGTATACAAGAGATTGCTATTCAAAGTGTTCAAATTATAGTTATGAGCTTTCATTGGTTTATCCTCCGTTTGTTTCTTTGCTTGCTTGGGCTTATGTATGTATGTACATATGTATGTACATATGCTACATGTACATGTATAACCAAAAAGTTACTGCAAAAAAGGCGGAAAGACAATATCGAAAGGCTTGTTTGACGAGGTCTGTAATAGGATATATATCATAAAAATAGATAAATGCCAAATAATAGGCTATACTATATCAATTATATCATAATTGCATGCGTTGTTCATTAACAAGCAAAATTTTTTCAAAATGGGCCTACACATATCATGCTAGTGTATTATTCTGAAACGTTACCGAAACATTTTATCGATCATCAGTTTCAATACCATCTAGACACATTATGTTAGACTGATAGTCGAAATTATTGAAATAGAAATTTAGTCTAATTTAGTGTAATTAGGGTAATTTGTCTAATTAATCAAGCAGTTGATGTCAACCACAAACAGTATAATGCAAACAAGTTAGACATGTAGCCTAGTTGCAATCAAATATTCAAAAACATAAGTTTGGATTTTCAATAGCTTATTTATAACACACTGTTGATTCACATTAGACTAATACATTTATAGGCTTATGTACATGTAGGCTAATAGACTTGCATTTACCATTTGTTGAGCTACAGAATAGGCTAGCCTAGTTAACTTCACAAACATCACACCTTGAAAGTTCATTTTGGTCACAAGCCATTGATTGTTCCATCGCAAATAGCCTACAAATGTTATGTAAAATACTAACAAATTGTAGATCCGTCTACAAACTTTGTTGACGTAGGCCTACATGTACATAAAACAAGAGTAATCACAACGATTTCGATTTAATGATGATTGACTACAAAAGGAGAATTTAAATTCAACAGTGAGTATCACAGCGTAACTCTAAGTGCAAGCTCAGTACATTTAAGTTCTCCTGACATCCATTTATTATTATTCAAGAGAGAAAGAGGATGCCAGCTAAGATGGACAAGAGCGAAACATTATCTAGATTGAGTCGTCTAAAGTACTTTCCTATAACATTTGCAGATTTCGACCATGGGCAACGTTTCCTCGTCAGGCTACTTGACGCCTCTTGCACAAGGTCAGACATTTTTGGTCATAATGCGAGTGACTGAATATTATTGAGAAGATTATTGCCAAGATACAGATACAGGTCAGAGATCACAATCATATAAGCCACTCTTGCCTTATTTTCACTAATAGTATTACAATCTTGAAGATATAGCTTACTTCAGACGACGCTTCAGATGATGATAGCAGATGTTAGCCTACCATCATGTACAATATGAGCCTAAAGTATCCCCCATGAATAGTACGCAATCAAACGGTCATAGGATAAATAACTAGTTATCTGATTTGCAGTGAATAGATTGTGGCCTTGCTACTTACATAACAGAATTTTGACATTTATGTTGACATCTTGATTGTCAATGCTGATTGACAATAAAGTTATAAGAGGTTTAATTTTTACTGTCAAAAATACAAGTATCCCCTTCAATTCAAAAGCACCTTTCAAATGCAGACAATTTCTTGCGCGACTATGTATGGGGATACATAGTCGCGCAAGAAATTGTCTGCATTTGAAAACAATGGTTCAATTAATGCCACATTTGAACATACCGGTACACTCTATGATACGTAGGCTATGTATCATCTCTGAATATTTAGCCTACCGATTTTAAATGTGTGTCAGCTATATGTCACTCTTATGCTTCAAGTGTATATCAGCACTGAGACGTATTTGTACACAATGCAATCGTTTTGACAACAAAAGTTTGAAAAAAAGATTCGTAAGTTTCATAGAACAAAATGTTATTGGGACATCGGCAATAAACAAAATAATTCACACTTCAAATCATCACAATGTCAAGTCATCTGCTACACTATGCCCACCATACTTATAGCCTATTCTTTCAGTCGTCCATTGCAAATTACTGTGTCTTAATTAATACGGTTGAACGGAAGCGACATGGTAAGTAATTAACATTACCAAATAAACGCGTTCATACCAGGCCGTAATCCAAGTTGTTTTTCTCTAACTCAACATTTTGATCAAATGCCATTTTATAACTCCACGTATTAATCATAGGCCTATTCATGACTGCGCAATGTATGAAATATTGGCTGGTAAAAAACTCAGCGTCCCGGAAGGGGTGTTGAGGCCTTTGAGGGCAATTGAGTTCTGTGACTAAAAAACTCACGTTGTGCAAAACCTCACCACCGTCGAGTGGGGGAAGGGGGGCTGGGGGGGGGTGTCTCAAAGTTCACGTGACCGTGACAATTGCTAACCATCATAATTGCACTGGTTAGACTATGTGATTTGTAATTTCACATGATTCACAATAACCTTCACAACTGTTAATCAAAGTTCACATAATCTTCACAACTGTAATCAAGGTTCACATACTCTTCACTACTGTAAATCAAGTTCACATAACCTTTACTACTGTTAATCAAAGTTAGCATAATCTTCACTACTGTTAATCAAAATTCACCTAATCTTCACTACTGTTACAAAGATCACATAATCTTCACAACTGTAATCAAAGATCACATAATCTTCACTGCTGGTAAATCAAAGTTTGCATAATCTTCACTGCGGTCAATAAAAGTGCATACAATCTTCGCCGCTGTTGACCAAAGTTTACAAAAGCATTCCATGAACTAATATCAGTTTCCATAATTTTTGCAGTACTTATTTACTCAAATTTCACATAATCTTCACAATTCCTAATCTAAGTTCACAGAAGCTTCACAACTACTAATGTAGGGTTATATAATATTCACACTGTCAATTGGAGTCACATAAGCTACCATCCAAGTTAACATATTCATTGAAACTGCTACTCCAAGTTCACATAGAGATGATAGACCTAAGCGTCTCTATACTAGATTATTATAACCACACCGTTATTAAATCCTTAAATCTCTAATCCTCTTGCCGCAGTACCTTGAGAAAGCTGAAAAATGCTGATTTCTTCTAGGCCTAATGATGAAGGATTTGACTTCATAAGATATTTCTTGCATGACTGGGAACAGTTGCTGAGACAGTAGTTTAGCTGAGTATGACTCCTAAAACAGCAAAAATGAGGTTGATACTGTCCGGTGTCCGACTAAGACACGCTCAAAGGGATCACTATTCTCTGACTTTATGTTGTTCGGTAGCACATGCAGCAGAGCATCAGTAGCAATTCGCTTCTGCTTCGACACAAAGCTGTTGACAATGGACCTCGTGCAGATGTGCGAGTTAAAGTCGAACACTTTGCACATCAAATCAGACATTCTAAACGTTAAATTTAAGTGCATTGCTTACAACATTCTGAAAACTGTGTATATTTAGCTATTCCAAGTCAGATAATTGATTGTCAACTTTCTCAGGGTAGTGAGGCAGGAGAATTAGAATATTTTGGAAAACAATATATACATTTTGTTGCAAATTCAGTTGGCTCTATTCCTGTGAAACAATTATGAAAATCGGTCTATGAAAATCGGTCTACATTTGGCCGAGTTATAGCTGTGTATTCAGTGTCTTATTTTCTTTAATCACCGTGTAGCAACACGGTACATACCAGCAACAATGTAGCAACGTAATAATATACAGCAACGATGTAGAACTGGCACTGCACAATGCACACTGCAGGGCATATTTTAGTATGCAGTTGTGCATGACATTTTATGCACAACTGCACAGAGAAGTAAATGAAATTGTAGTAACTGTGCCATGGAGCATTACAGGTATTGGAGATATGCATCTGTTTAAAAATAATCAAATATAATTTTTTTTAATGTGCTCATGTGGGATTTGTGCAGAACAGCACCACGCTTGCACAGTTCACAATGCTTGTGATAAGTTCTGCAAGGAGAGATAATAATTCTCCTACTGAGAAAGAAAATTAGAAGTTGCATTTAAAAATTGAGATGTAGGTCTACATGTCGAATTATCAGTTTTAGTTTTTAGTCCCAATCGTCAATGTACAATTGTCTAGTTTATATACTGTAACTGTAGTCTTGTAATACTATAATAGGCCCATGCCATGCAGGTTAAAAACTCAACGGAAGGACTTCATTATGTCTACAAAACTATAGTTCAAATCCAAGCTTACACATTAAGGCCTGGCTCTGAAAGTCTTGCTGTTTAAACGTACATTGTATGCAAGCATAGCATGCAAGGGCATGCTATCTTATATATTATACATGTACAGTATATATATATCGTCAATCCCGCATGTAGCTTAGTATAGGCTACATGTATAATAACAGCTACATGTAATATAACTGATTTAGAAACGCAGATCATACACAATGTCTGAAGGAAAGGGCTATGGGCACTAAAACAGAGATGATCTGCAGCCATGCAGCTGAAAGCGTTCGCCATTCTCGTTAATATCTATCTTTATATCTTTTATATTTGATATGAAAGGCTATCTCTCAGTCAGTGGAATAAGATATTGCTAGCCAGATATGGGCCATTTGATCTCCTTTCCTTTTTCTGATTTTGGTAGCTCCGACTGGGAAGAATTTTCATTTTCTGGCTTTAGAAGGGGAATCAGACATAAAGAAAGACTTGCATTTGAGCTGCCGTGCGTATCGTGTGTTTGAGAGAATGGGCGCGTATCACATTTGATTTCATTTGACAAGCGTATTGGACGTTCGGCTGAACATAAAAATGGCTGCATGTCAGAATCCATCTCGCGCGCTATCATCGTCCAAGGGTTCCAAGAAGACTGCTTCAAAGACCCCGCATCAGCGACTGGATGTCTCTCTATTCCAGTCTCCGGTGAAAAAACGTTTTGAGGACCAACTGTAGTTCGGGGCCTATTTGCGTCTAGATGCCGCGGCTGAGGTACAGAAGCTGGTGACTTGTATGCTGAAGCGACAGCTGGCGGAGTGGTTTGAGTCTGCACAGACTGACACGTTTGAGTTCCACCGGGTGGACACGTTGGAGTTACATGCCCAGTGGACTGAGAGGCCAAAGTGGCACCAGGTTGAGGGGTTGTAGTGACATCAGGTGGAGGGGCTGGAGTGGCAACAGGCTGAGAGGTTGGAGTGGCATCAGGTTGAGGGGCTGGAGTGGCATCAGGTTGAGAGGTTGGAGTGGCATCAGGTGGAGGGGCTGGAGTGGCAACAGGTTGAGAGGTTGGAGTGGCATCAGGTTGAGGGGCTGGAGTGGCAACAGGTTGAGAGGTTGGAGTGACATCAGGTTGAGAGGTTGGAGTGACATCAGGTTGAGAGGCTGGAGTGGCATCAGGCTGAGAGGTTGGAGTGGCATCAGGTTGAGGGGCTGGAGTGGCATCAGGTTGAGAGGTTGGAGTGGCATCATATGGAGCTGAAGATCCCTGTGTGTGTCGATGTGGCTGGACGTTTCCATTCACTTGTTGTGATAGGCATTCTACACGCTGCCGCAATATAGTAATGTCTGATCGATACCGAATTACAAAACCAATAATCAAAATACACAGAAGTAGCAGAACGACGCCAATAAAACTTAAACCGATTATTATTTCATGCATCTGCGAATTAAGTTTATCTATATCTTCCGTCTGCTTATTGACATCAGTTTTACGTTTATCTCCATTTTTTGCTAGTGTGTTGATATCTTCTGTAAGTTCACTGACATTAGCTTTAAGTTTATCCACATTTTGTGTAAGCGTATCGACATCTCCCGTAAGTATACTGACATTAACTCTAAGTTTATCCACATCTGCTATTATAAGCATGAGTTTCATTTCGTCTACAAGGACTGAGACTGTAGCTGATGACGTGTAGTTGATGCCATGAATGGTGTTGCAAGCTTCGCACACGTAGGTATGCAGCCCTGATGTTGCGTTGACAACGAGCTCCGCTTCTTCGGACAAAATGACACCACCCTTCATCCATCTGTACCTCACCGACGGAAAGCCGTTTGCAGCGCAGACAATTCTGTCTCCCGGTTGCTTATGGCCGCTTACGTCGGTTAGTATCCTGGCATTCTCTGCAGGGTAGAGTACCTGAAGTTTCACCGTATTGCAGTAGGTACTGTATTGCACAATGTCATCACGAATTCGATCGTCGTCGTAATGCGCTAAAGGAACACCATTCAACCGAACATCACAGCGGACCGAGTTCGCCTGCGATGAAGTCGCGTTGAATTTGTGTGAAGCCGAAAGAGTAAGTCGGTCTGCTGTCTGTGTTCGTGTCGGCGCTGCAGGAATCTCACGGGAAGCATGATCTGGAAGCCACGTCATGGTAAGATTTGGTCTTATGCCGTTTGCGGAAATCGATACAGAACACTGAAGCTCAAAATATTCTCCAAAAACGATTCCTTCATTCAAAATGTAAACGTTTGGAACGCTACAAATAGGATCTTTATCCACGACCAGCAATGCAACGCCTTTGCGGACACCATTTCCATACTGGTAAATTCCACCGTCCGCATATGTAACGTTTGTTATAATCAATTCGCAGTGATCGTCTAACGAATGACTGACCCTATATTTTGAATGAGATGGAACATTTCTCTCAGATGATTCTGAGTTTGTAATATCCGTCGAGTGTCCATCGGGGCTTATAAAAATCCAGTTGCACGCGGCGCTAGTTAGACTAAACGTAACATTTTCACCCAGAATGGCGACTTTGTTCCTTGGTTCAGTGTTACCAGGCGGTGCAACAAGCGCTGCCGCGGTTGTTTCCCTTGGAAGCAGGCTAAAGTGCAATAAGCTGTATACCATCAGCCAAGCAGGGTACTTCTGTAATCATAATCAGAAAATATCAGTCATCACAATGTCAAGCTATTACTAGGCTAATAAGCAGCATTATCATTGAAACAAAATGGATTATCCATTTTGGATTCTAGGTAGCTCAGTCAAAATATCTGTAGATCGCATGCTTTTGACAAAATATTCCTAGCTCTTATTACAAAATGCCCTATTAAAAAAAATTGCAGGATAGCTGGCGCTTGTGTTAAAAATCAGATTCCTCAGTTACTGAAATATCCTTAAATCTTTCCAGAATATATCCCTAACAGTGCTATCACAGCTTACAAGTAGACTGGCAAGACTTATAAACTAATAACGAAGTTGCTTTAAAGTATGTGAACACTCATTGCTGGTAGAAAATGAAAGCAACTACTTCAACCAAAGTACAGACCACACTTATGCTATTCATATTATGAGCCCGTCTTTAATAAACCAGAATAACTCAAATTCCAGGTTACACCCGCGATCATGGTTATGTAGGCTACATGTATTGCTATAGGCTTGCTGTTTGCTGCGCATAACTGCTGCACAATTATTTTCAAATTTACTACGCTAATATCAATACCTTTCCTAAATATTAAAAATGACTTATTTTGTAATACCATAATTATTATACTTGTCTATTCCTTCCAACTTAGCTGTAATTAGCCCAAATTTTTTATTTTCAATCCTGATGCCGTTTTTAACAGTGCTTTTTGGCAACAACACAGGCAAAAACACACTTTGCCTTTTTTTCAGAATAATAGCAGCACATGAGCCTGGAAAAAAGTATTGACCTTTTGAGAATTATATTGCCTTAAGAAACTTCAGTTTTTTTTGTTTGTTCGATACCAGTCAAAAAAAATAGAATTGCCAAGAAAAGATTGGAGTGGCCATTTAAAACTCACGACTGACTAAATTAAATTTAAGAAACAAATTGAAGCCTAGGCCTACCCCCCCATTCCCAAAGTAAATGTGACGTGCAAGTGTAGTTGTAACAGGGCATATTTTAACTGCGGCCCTTCCCCCCAAGGCTTCCCCGCCCCGCTTGTGAGTTATGCACAGACGAATAACGTCTTATCAGATCAACTGCCCTTAAATCGAAAGAACGTAAACATCGAAAGAATGTTTTTACAAGAAACGTCAATAAAATAATAACTACATAATAATATGCACAAACCTGTATTAAGTAATAAAGAACAAATAGCTAATAGATACCTTTATTTTCTAATATCAACAAATGGCCCTAGCTAATTAGCCTCAATAAAATGCGAGTTACATAACTCTCGGATCCTGGCCAGAGACAAAGTTGAATAAATCAATTTCGTGCAACCGCGCACAATCGCACATGTACATCAATGATATAGGCATACTACAGTGTAGTCTAGAGATAACAGAAGCATAAAGGTTTATGTTAAGCAAATTAACAAACGCGAATTAAGTA
>JAQIWG010004158.1:0-16542 GCA_034695025.1 Chamaedrilus cognettii | reverse complement strand
GACCCTAACGCTGCCCTAGCCCTAACTTGCTGACCCTAACGCTGCCCTAGCCCTAACTTGCTGACCCTAACGCTGCCCTAGCCCTAACTTGCTGACCCTAACGCTGCCATAACCCTAGCGCGACACAGATTTTACTTTCTCGCACGGCCATGTCACGGTTGCGTTCTGCAGTGGTAGGCATGGCTATGCACAGGGCAGCTGTTCCTGCGGCTGCTTTTGTTTCTTTAGCTTTGAGCATGCAAGGAATAACATTGTATCATCCACTGTGCAGAAACAGAGCCTGCTGCATCGCCACACTTTTTCGATCTTCCTCAGACATAAAGCCTGGTACCATTTAGTGGACTTTAATGACTTTGAATCTAATGACTTGATTAGATCTAATTGAATCACTGGTAAATTAATTTTTCATGTTAATTAGTTCAATTACGTCATTAATCGGTTAATCATGTCGGTTGTCAATCATTTGGCGTGTAGAATTATAGCTAATTAAATTACTGATGCAGAGTGCTGGGGACGAGGATGGGAAGGGTGTTGGACCAAAAAGCGTCTACATGTCCGGGCCAACGTCCCACATCACGATTGAGGAGGAACACCCGGGGGTAGAGGAGCAGGGGGGGCCCAAGCACCTCCTTGATGACGAGGACTATGGGGTGGAAATGAGCCCCTCGCATCATGGGGAAGATGGACAGGCAGATCGTGAGTCCATTCATATTTTGAAATCGTTGATGGGGTTTTTTTTTGATGTGTGAAATCTATAGTATGATGTGATATACATTGATTAAGAATGGTATTTATATGTCATTTTGGTATCTAATTTTATTTTTTAATTATGTTACATTATGTTTTTGCAGTGATTTTTACTGTGTTTTCTGAGTTTCAGAGTATTAGTGATATTTTAATTTAAATGATTTCAGTCAGAGATATTTAATATTCGTTCATGATTAGTGCTCATCTGTCCCACATATTACTTTTTCTAGAAAATAAGAACAGCAAATTTATCAAATATTCAATATTTGTGAAATTTAAAAGAGAATGCAATATGGACACGCTTATGATAGCACGAGTTTCCACCAACATGGTGGATTTCTTATTATCATTTATATTATCTTGCTCAGACTCGGCAAAGAACAAGAAGCAGAAGCTCCTCATGCTCGTCGATCTCACAAAAGGTCGTTCGTCAGCTTCACGCAGCGGCGGTGGCGGACCAGGCGCTTACGAAGCGGGGGGAGAGCGATCTCAGTTCGTCGTGACGTGGGGGGCGTGGGGGGCGTATCTCCGCGCGTGCTGTCTGCCCCTCGCGGTGGCACTGCTGGCGCTGCACCTGCTGAGGACCGCCGCGCTGGTGGGGGCGGACTTCTGGCTCGTGAGATGGACGGAGGCGGCGGGCAGGACGCAGAAAGGAACAGAAGCAGACGGTCGGAACAACAATCGGAGCAACAATGAGACGTGGCCTGTATGTGTTGCACAGTGGATTAGAAAAAATATTTGTTTATTGTGTTTTTTATTTAACTTTCTTTTGAAGGAAATATGGTTGTCTTTACGATGCTGGCAAAGGTTCAAATCTTCTCTTATTCAGCTTTAAAGTTATTTTGAAATACAAAACTTTAAAAAATAAAAACACTAGAAATTTAGAATGTTGTTGCAGGACTTAGTGCGGGTGTCATTTTAGAATTCAAATTCCAAATTCTGATTTAAAAAAGTAAGATCCGATTCACTTTTTGTTTTTTTGTAGGATAACATTTAAATAAGTCGAATTTTTATGTCGGATGTCGAATCGAGATCAAATTAACCTCTTGCCAGAATGATGTCACAGGCATTTGATATCTTGTCTCTCTGCACCTGCACCATGACTCTTGCCACGGTCAAAATCGCATGTAACGTGTTTTATTATTGATCTAATTGTTGCATGGACTTTGATTGATGCATCAGGTGACCGTTCTAATTCTGGACCTGATTCTGGTCTAATGGTTGGTAACCGCTCAATGATAATTGAGTGATTTAATTAGTCATTAGTCGGTTAATTAGTGCATTCAGTAGGATTATGGTAATTTTGGTTGGGCTGAGTTTGATTCCAGGATTTACTGTTTCGTTGGCTGTAACGAAATAGTGAAGGAGTCAGTTGTCATCGATCACTTTCTGGCGCAGAGGAGATCAGAGTTATTTTTATCATTTATTGTTCGGAGTCGATTGCGTATTAAATGTGCGAGAGATTTGTGCGCTTGTAGAGCCCGAGTGCGGAGGATGCGCAGCACATGGGTATCTATGCCGCACTAATGATGTCCGGGCTCGTCTGGTGCGTGCTCATCGCGTTCTGCACAGAGTTCTCCGGGCGCCGCGCAGCCAAGCTCTTCTACTTTAAGATGCTGCGCAACATCCTGCTCGTACCAATGAGGTGACTTATGACACAGTGAATATAGTCTCAAGGAAATGGTACCCCTGCAGGCAGGGGAGCAAATAAATGGCTTGCAGCCCAGAGCTTCCCGAGCGAGTCGTAAAAGGCGACTAAAGAAGGGGGAGTGATTCTGTGTTGGTTCTCTTGCACAGAACCAGACTGTACATATTCTTAGTGCTACACACGGTCTCTAGACTACAAAAGACAAATCCTGCGAACACGAACTAAGCAGCTAAGCTGTCCTACTTCAAGATTCTCCGCAACATCCTTCTCGTCCCAATGAGGTGACTTATGGCGCAACTAGCGTTTACAATTGAAGGGCTTTGTGAATACGTATATGTATCAAAAACTCGATCAAAGTCAAACTCATTTCAAGATTTTGAAAGCATGTATATGCTTGCTATGGTCACCTTGGGCTTGCAGCAAAAACCTGTTTGGTTACTTATTCGAATGCCACTGATTTTGTACATGTTTTTGAATATTAAGTTGTCAGCAGTTGAAACCGTTTTTGGCATAAACCATGTTGCTCGACTTGTGTGCTATGAAGCCCTTCAATTGAATACTGACTTCTTAGTGTTCAGCCACATGGCTCTTCTCTGACTTTCAAATAAAAAAAATTGATTTCATTCAAACCAGCACTCTTAGGCCCAGTTGTTCAATAGAGAGTTATTTGAACCATAGTTGAATGAGGCAGAATTATTTGAATAACTACCCAATACTGGCGTGTTATTCAAACAATCCTGGATCAAATTTGCGCGATCTGATTGGATTGTGACGTCATTTTTGTTCTATGATTATTTAAAACCAAATAACTCCCTATTGAACAACTGGGCCTTACAGAGCGCTTCACACAAGTTCTTCGCAAACGGATGGTCTGTAATTCATACATGTTTTCTTTTGGCTGAGTCCTTGCTCTTTATGTTTCTTCCCACGACCTTGTTGGTCCAGATCGTCCGTTCTCGTTATGTAGTTGGCAGTAATCAAGTCTTGTTGCGTCGTGTAGGTTCTTCGATGCCAACCCGATATCACGCATCATGAGTCATTTCTCTGGTGATGTCACTGTTATCGACGATGTAAGCAATCGCCATTATTTAGACTGCTTTTGATACTGAGTATGCTGATATCATTTAATTCTTTGATATACTCAGTATCCTGATATATTGTCAGCGCAAACTTTTTTTTTCTTAGAGAAGCTGGCCCCCCTTGCACGTATGGCTAGAGAGGGACTTTTAAAATTAATGGGGGAGCTAAAACAGATTTTTCTGTCGCTCTAAATACTTTCTGTGCAATAACTGTAATCGTCCACCCTGTTCTCAGCTTTGGGGAGGTATTTCAAATTTAAAGAGGGACCCCTCCTGGTCAAACTTTAAGTAGGGATATTTAACCTTAGCCCCCCAACCATTCTACGTCTTAGTGGGAGCGCTGCTCATAACTGTATATTTTTTTTAATTCAGAAGGAAATAATGCTGGTTGCGTATTTGAAAAGTTAAGATACAAAATTCAGAATAATTTATTGTGAAATGAATTACGTGATAAGCGTAATTGAGTTACGACAATGAACTATGCAGATATGCGGATGTGCAGATATGCAGATGTAAGCAGATGCTTTGTAGAACCTTTATGCGCCCACTGATGCACTTTGTATAACAACATCCCATATCTTTTAGTAAGCGTTTGTAGTAATTGGGATTCATGAAGACAAAACCACGCTTTTTTCTAATATATACTTCGCTCTACTAAATTTTTAAATACGGTTAAATTGTGATTTTTATTACTAACTTTCTACCCGAATACAAATTAAAAACATTCTACTGCCGGTAAATAAATGAGCTCTCTTTCAAGAAATAAATTATTATTGATTTTTTAATTATTTGTTTAGTGATAAAGAAAGCAAATAGAGTTTACCTTTCTATAAAACTCGCAGAAGCTTGCGACGACGCTGGAGTTGTTTCTGCGAACACTGCTGCTCTTCCTCGCCGTGATCGGGGTGAATGCCGCCATGACCCCGTACTTCCTTGTCCCCGCCGCTGTCGTAGCGCTCGGCGTCATCTACGTGCAGCGCTACTCGCGCCCCTCATACAGGTACGCATGCGCCCTGTGCAGTGTACAGGTAAACATGACCTTCGCACTGGTAAATATACCCCTCATACAGGTAAATATGACCTTCGTAGTAGTAAATATGCCCCTCTTACATTTAAATATGCCCCCCCTCATACAGATAAATATGCTTTTTATACAGGCTACTTTTTATACAGTACCTTGTAAGACTTCGTGGAAGTCAAATATAATTCTGGAATTGACATGTACCATCTGATTCACTTCTAGCTTGTGTGCAGCGTGTCATACCGGAAACAAACGAGAATCTGCATAAATAATCATTTTGCATAAAATGCGTCGTTGCTTGTTTGTTTTAAAGTAGCTTCACTTGACCGCTGTTGCCTGTAGATAAATTCTTAGGCTATACAGCTTCAGTAAGTCAATCTTGGTATACATATATATGTATACAGTAAGAATATATATCTTGGTTCAAAACGCAATATTTTTCTGCAGGGAGTTGCACAAGCTAGACAGCACGACGAAGGCGCCTCTTTCAGCGCACTGCTTGGAGACGCTGTCCGGTCTGAGAACCATCCGTGCATTCCGTGAGGAAGGAAGGTTCTGGAAGGACATGGAGAAACAAATCGACTCAAGCAACTGCTCTCACCTCTGGCTCAACACTGCGCTGCGCTGGACTGGCATACGACTGGTTGGCCAACAAACATGTGCTTTTTTTATTCACATTTATTACTTGACCCCTAGCTGGATACTATATTACTGGATAGATACTACCCCTGCAGGCCGGGGAACCAAGAATTGGCGTGCAGCCCAGAGCTCCCCGGCCTTGTCGTAAAAGGCGACTAAAGAAAAGGGGGAGCGGTTCTATGCAGGCTCTCTTGCACAAAACCGGATTGTAATAGTCTTTGTCCTTACATTTTTTTTTAAAGAAGAAAAAAGAACAGTTAGTTATTTATGTGAAGGATTACTTGGCGTCGTTGATCGTGCTGGCCTCCTCGGCGGCTGGCGTGTTGGTCATGGACTACACCTCTTCCAGCCTCATAGCTCTCGGCATCACCTACTCACTGCTGGTGGGCTCTTATTATTTTTCTTCTTCTTCTTGTTCTTTTTTTTCATTCTCTCACCTCTGGCTCAACAGCTAGAGGTGAGAGAATGATCTCAAGAGAATGAACTGAACAAGATCAATCATCTTCGCCTCTTGTTGTCAGTTTTTTATTTATTCAATTATTTTTACATAATGAGCATTCTCAATTACTCTCTATATAGTAAGTCTCTGAAAAAATTATCTGAAGATTTGGTGATTGAACACATCGCTGCTTTAAAACGTATGTATTTCACATGGTGTTCAGTGGTCGCTGTAATGAACCTAGTGGTTGTGAAAGGAAGAGACAAGTTTACCATGTGGCAGCATTAGTTGAATGGTTGTACAAACTTAGAAATTTTACTGTGAGAGTTCACGCAGAATTTAGAATTCTTTTTGTGTTGATGTCATTTGTTGTGATTTTCATTTTATGATTATTTTCAGATCCGTTCATCCGTGACTGATGCATTAACAATTACATTGCGAAGATGTCTAGGGGTGTGAAAATTCTTTTTTCATATTTTTTTTCCTGTATCCTATGGATGTCCCGAAGTCCACCCATTGCACCCTGGGACGGGGCTGGCCCAGCGGCCCCGGCTGCGGCTGGAATATTTTTGACGGACGTCAATCATCTTCGCCATGAGTGCGTCTTTAAAGAATATTAGAAACAACAAAAACAAAAGGGATGAATGAATGCTTATGTTGTTTTAGTTATTATTATAGACTTAATTTCACCAAATCAATGGTAGCAATCAACATAACAAGAAAAAATTCAATAAAAAAATGAATACACAAGATGACACACTATGCACAGTGAAAAATGAAGACAATGCATGTAACAAAAATCGTAGCCGCACAGTAACAGATTAGGCCTATGTAGCACTGCGTGCACAGAAAGGCCTAGCATAGTAGCTATTTATACAGTGGAAAGCCAAACAGATCTCAAAATTTCTACTATGAATCGTCTCGAAAATACCATGAAGAACTTGTAATTATTATTAAATCGAGTTAAATCTAAGTTAGAAAATGTCAGTTTTTTTTTGTACTATGGATAGATCTCTGGATACCTCAACTCTGCTGTTCGAAGCATCGCCGACATCGACGTTCAGATGACAGCGGTTCAACGAGTGCACGAGTACGCGACCCTGCCTCGCGAATGCAACACTAAGACTGGCACGTTATTCTGCTATTTTGAACGTCAGCAGTTTGGGTATAGATCAGTGGGATGGGGTAATGAAAAAGTGGGCTCAGTAATGGGCTCAGATAATGAAAAAGTTAAGTCACTGAAAGCTGCACTTCAAACGCAAATGTATTGTAGTGCATGTTTTAACCATGATCTGTTGTTTCTACTGTGCAGTGGAGAAGTGATTTAAATGTGTAATTTTTAGTTTAATGTTAAATATAAATTTTGATTCTCCAAGTTTTTCAGGAATTAAAAAGAGAGAATATTCTGTCTAATAATTGAAACAGAATAAAATTGAGCACAAGAAAAAATATTAGTTTGTGAAATAAATGTTGCTATCATAAGTAGAGAGATGGCAAAGAAGCTGGAGTTGTGGGGGAGTCTCATTTTGGGAAACGTTTAACCTGTGTTAGCACAGAAAAGTGGACGTCAGACTTAAATGATGATGATGATGATAGAGAAATTCATTGAAATAAATAATCGTCATTTTCAGTGAATCGTTAAGTTTTAAGTTGGTGATTAAGTTTTGAGAAGCTGTTGAAATATTGACCAAATGTTGAGAATTTGTGCGTTGTTTGTCGCCAGACGACTCAAGGGTGAGTGAGGCGTGGCCGACCGCCGGAGAGATCGTCTTCCAGAACGTGTCCGTGCTGTACGCTGGCAGCGCAGGCCCCATCGTCAAGGGCGTCAACCTTCACATTGCGCCCGGGGAAAAGGTTCTCTATCACGCTCATTGCTCCTGTACTTTGGTTTTTAAGTGGCGTAGTAATTTCTGTGTCCCTGCTGTTTGCGGTGGTTCTCGTAATTGTTGGTGGGGGGGGGGATGATCTCAAAATTTCCCTCCTGAACAAAACCTTTGATCGCGGGATGCTGACAGAAAACAATCACAAATGCTGTTCTTGTGCTTAAATACCGGTAGAGGGGAATGACTCGCTTTTTTGCCTAATTTCTCTCAAATTTTAATTACTTTTCCAAATTTTTAGGTGGGAAGAAAACGACTTCATGCTGATGGGGGGATACATCCCAACTCACTTATAATGTAAACCGCCATTGAGTGCTGTGCGCCGGCGGCGCTGGCTCCATGGTCAAGGAGTCTTTTTTTCTTCGTCTGTCAGTCAAGGGAATCAATATCCACATCTTGCTCGGGCAACAGGTGCATGTCAAAATGCATTGGCCCTACCAGGGGCGTAGCAGCATGTTCTGTGGTGGTGGAGAATTTTTCTTTTCGGTGCATAACTTTCGAGCGGATTACTACATCAAAATCACGCAATGTTTGCTTCTCTTCAGAAACTTATTGTGCGAAAATCAATTTTTTTAATGTCTTCTAATTATTGAAGCCAATCTTAACAGTGCTTGATAACAGTGCCCCAGGTAGGATCCACGGGCCTCATTCAGGAAGCGATCTTATGACAATCTTAGTCTTAAGGTTGTCTTAAGATAATCTTATGAAATGTATATGAATGAGGCTCCTGGCTGAGATCATCTAAATTCTGTGTGATTTTGCATCTCACTGACTGAATGACAAAACATTGTCCATAGATCGGAATCTGTGGACGGCCAGGGTCAGGCAAGTCCTCCCTCACCCTCGCTTTTTTCCGCCTGGTCGACATCTGCGAGGGTCAGATCTTCATCGACGGCCTCGACATCAGCAGCGTATCACCGCGCCTGCTGCGCTCGCGTCTTGCCGTCCTGCCGCAGGACTGCACCCTGCTGTCTGGAACCGTCAGGTAATATTAATTACCTATGCGCCACATAGCAGAAGGGACGATGCAGAATGAATACAATAAAACAAACAAGATAAAAAAAACAGAAAAACTATAGCCAAGCTAGAAAATAGAATTTAACAAGTAAACATGCATGCACCATATCCAAGCGACGCAGCAGTAATGATCGCAATGTCGAGACAATTCAATATCATTAATTAAATTTAGACCCTGCAGTAAATACTTGTTTAAAGGGCAGGTCTACACCAAATTGACTATTTTGCACATTTTAACGTTTGTGACACTCTTCAGAGTCTTTCAAAATTCGATAAAATACACAAATGTCAAAATACAAGCCTGAAGCATCAAAGACGTGAAATTGATACTGCATACAGCTAAAATTATTTGCGAATTACATTATTCATCCTACATTCCACTTGCAGGTTCAACCTTGATCCGGAGCATACGCACAGTGATGATGAGATCTGGGCTGCGCTGGAGCAGGTCAACCTCAAGGACACCGTCAAATACCTCAGCGGACAGCTCGGTCGGCGGATTTAAATGGAATCTAAAAATTAGCGTTGAAATACCCCATGTTTTCGTGCAATCATAGATTAAACACGGCTATTAGGTGTTACAATTCTGTATTTTGCGTGGAATGTTGGCATCAAGATTTAATACAGGTCATCAACGGATCAATTTCATGTGCCTAGCCTAACGCAGCAACCGTCATCAGGTTAAGATGTAACCTTGATTCAGGCGGATCTTGATCCGATCTCAATCCGTGTTCATGTAATCCAACATTGGAGTATGCGGCTAAGTCTGGTCGAAAGTTCCGTTAATGATTGTTTTTACCTATTTCTTATTTCGAATAGTCCTTGCTTTTTTACGACTTTTGTTGTGAACAGATGGTGCAGTTACGGAAAATGGAGAGAACTTCAGCCTCAGTGACAAACAAGTAACTGCAGTATTTCATCTAACAGTAGAATTTGTGAGCTGTATTAATTAATTACATTGACGAATTAGTGTATTAATTGGTTATATACTCGTAGAATCAATCAATTGTTAATGTTTTTACTTTCAGTTTATTGATGTGCATTATTTATTTTAGTTATTTATTCATGTGGTATTTTTAATGGATGAAGGAGTAGATTAGTTAGCGAGGTGACTTGTCTAACGAATGGACTGCACACATTGTCGTATGTACCTCAAAACTTGCTGTCAATTTTGTTATTATTTTATTTATCTGTCTTCTGTCATTCTGTCTTTACCTCACCACCAACAAAACCATATTTCCTGACGAACAGGCAAGTTAGTATTAAAATGATTCTTAATCTGTTTTTTTTAACAGAGAATTAATTTAATGAGTCTCTCCGCCTGCCGTCGTGTTAATTTTTTTAACTGTTCGCGCAGCTCATGTGCATCGCACGGATCGTGCTGAAGAGTTCAAAGGTCGTGATTATCGACGAGGTCATGTCGGTGATCAACACGCAGACGGAGCGCATCCTCCGCAGCGTCCTGCGCATGGCCTTCCGCGACCGCACCGTCATCAACCTTTCGGTACGCGCCACCCATTTTTGTTAGAACGCTCTCTTCTTTAGTACGCGTCACCACAGTTTATTTTTAGTATGTGTTACCAAACTTATACCTGATTGTTCAATGAACTTGAAACTCTTTATCGGAATAATTTTTATGCATTCATTAGAAAGAGGGCACCATATTTATGCTTTAAACGACTTTCAGCACTAAGGTGGCCATTATCCAGCGAGTTGCTAAGATTATGTGACACGCTGAGCGCACTTTTTCTTTAGTGTGTGTTACCAAACGTTCGCCTAGTTGTTCAATAGAGTGTTGTGATCATGACAATGTGTCGGACTGAACGCACTTTTTGTTAGTATATGTTATCAAGCTTATTTGCGAGTGTTCAATGGAGTTTTGAGATCGTGCTCACAGAACAAAATGAAATGTGTGATTATAATCTGGTGTGTTAGTTATTAGTCAGTCAGGATGTTTATAAAGTCTCTAATTTGTATGGCTGTAGTTTTTAGTGTGTAGTTTGTACTTTGTTGATTTTACGTCTGCAATTTAGAGTGTGCAGTCTGTTTGCAGTCTGTTTGCTTGTCGGTTTGCAGTCTGTAGTCCTGTAATTTTTGCTGTATGTCGTATGCGTGTCTGCAGTTTGCATATCTGTAGTTTTTGGTTCGTAGTTTGTGTGGTTGTGCGCTTGCAGCACCGACCGTCAGCAGTGCTAGAGTACGACCGAGTGATTGTTCTTGACAGCGGACAGGTCGTCGAGTTTGATTCCCCGGAGAACTTGCTCGCCAACCCATCCAGCGTCTTCTCTTCATTGTTGAAGAAGTAAATTTCACGTGGTGCGTGGATGGAAGTGAACATCTCTTGGCGGATTGATAGAATTGAATATCACGTGGTGGATGGATGGAAGTAAATATCACGGTGGATATCTGTGAAAGTGAACATCTCTAGGTGTAGTTTTTTGTTTTTATGAGAGGTTCGTTTCGCTGCTCAGGTGAACAGTAGAAATAGAATGGAAATTTATAACTCTGCCTACCTTTATCACACCTTCAGTAAAATGAGGTTGAGGAGAGAGAAAGAGATTATAATGCTCTGCTGCCTATTAATAGCGGAAGATATTTCAAGATTCTAGAGCGAGAAATTAGATTTAAGGCTAGTAACTGAGAGTTACTGAAAAAATATGTGAAAATGTAGCAGAATGTGAATGCCTTCAACTAATATAGAAAAGTAGTGTGCTAGTTTAGACAAGGTGCGCGTAGTGGAAGACAGTATATTTTCTTGAGAGATACTTTTCTAAATCGGAAGATTCATTAAGCAAATTCAACAATGACTGTTGCAAGACTTAATCAATGTGTGCCCGTTTGTATGAAGTGTAACATTGTAGAAGTGATGCTGATCATCATTAGTCTATTTTGACTATTCAGTGTGGCATATCAAAGCTAAAAATATGTCGTTTCTATTTCCTGGAAATGTCGACGCGACTGTGGATGCTATGGGTTCCAAAGTAACTGTCAAGCATTCAACATCTGTGAATAAATCATAGATAATCGCGAAGGTAATCAACAGAAAGATTGCTGACAATGACGATAGAGTGATGCCATGTACCCCATGCTGAACTGAATGATGTCATTCAAGGTTTTAACGAAGACTTCAGGATTTTTTATACCCAGGCATGAGTAAACAGCAGCACAGAGTACAGCAAACGTGGATTTTTGCCATGGGCAGCTAATCACAAACCTTGCCTTTCAAATTTTACGGCGATCAAGACATGCGATTGGTCAGTATCAACAGAACTAGATTAATCCTTAAAATTATGCAAACGGCTCTGTTAAGCATTAAGAATAGGCTCAGGTGTATGGTAATAGCTTAGGCATACATAGGACTAGCCTGCTTTGATTAAACTCTTTACTTAGGCCGCGTTGTTCAATAGAGAGTTATTTGAATCATAGTTGAACGATCCAGGATTATTTGAATAACTCCCCAATATTGGCGTGTTATTCAAACAATCTTGGATCTAATTTGCTCAATCTGATTGATTCGTGGTGTCATTTTTGTTCTATGATTATTTAAAACCAAATAACTCTCTATTGAACAACTGGGCCGTAGTCAACGAGCCTGTGCAGCAGTGTGCACAGTACGATCAAGATAGTAAATTGCTGAGGTGTGATTTTCTTACTTGAACTTTGCGCGTTGCTTTGTTGCAAATAGCAATCATGAATGCCTCTGACGCTTGCCGATATTATCATCCGTGTTGTGTACATCGTGCCAAGTTTACTTAGGGCTAGTTTCTCCAACACAGATTTAATGATGGTTCAGGATTTAGCGTATGCAAAAAGGTGGGTTAAATCGTGAACCACCATTAAATCTGTGTGGGAGAAACCAGCCCTTAGTGTTTTCAATATGCTAATGCTAATATCAATCCACTCGTGTAAAACGATCATTATTGAACGGATCATTATTTTATCCTGGTTCCATTGATAGGTGTTTGTTGGTTAATTTGCATATTCCTACATTTAAGCCCTGAGAAGACTAGCCGATTGGTATGCCACATGCAAGAAATGATAGGCAAGAAAACATCCCCTCTTGTGCAGTATTAAGGTGAAACTAAGTTTGTCGCTAACATTTTTAGTGTCTTCTTGTGGCGTTAAATCCTTAATTTATGGTTATAATTGACTATTACTTGGTTTTCGTCGCTTCGAGCTGTCGATTCAAGCTCAGTATCTCATGAAAATTGTTAAGTCAATTTTTGGGACATCCTCCCAATTATGTTATTGCTGAGGATATGAGGAGTGATTGTGAGGATATCTCAAGTTTTTTGTCATGCAGTATGATACAAGTCCTTAGCACGATCTCAGTGTAGGCCTTCTGCTGCTAATGGTTGTTGTTATTGGAGGCGTTTCTCATTTTTTATTTTTTCTATGTGATTGTGTCGATATTCTCATGATAATAGTATGTTTGCTCTTGTAGTTCATGCCACAGATATTTATTATTTCCCTACAGTTTTATATCTGCAGATTTTATGCTTGAATCTTGTTATATTTGAAAGTTTTTGACTGTTATGTAATTTCAAGCTCTGCAGACCAAAACCTCTGACTTGTCCTGGTTTTAGAGTTTGAACCTAGCAATGCTTAGCGAAGGAGTTGGATGCATGCATGCATTAATGATAAAAATGGCAATAGTGGAAGATGCCGGTCTTGTTCGTAAGTGCTGATATGTTGAGCTAAAGGAATGTTGCAATAGTAATTAATGATTCATATTAAATTAACTTTTCTTGAAGCTAATTGATATCTACCGTGAATCGTAAATAGTGCATTGACTCCTATTAGTTGGGTGATTTTTGATAAATTTATTCACAAGGAGGCACCGTTTTTATGCTGTTTTAGACTTTTTTAACACTACAGTGGTTTAACACTCAGTGAGACGATAACGCTTCTTGAGATTACTGTATATACTTGCATTATGTCGTCAAAAACTAGGCTTACTCACTTTACTGTTGCGGCACTGCAGCAAATATAAATGCTTTTCACATAAATCGTTCTGGCATCTATTGTTTTGGGAAAAATTACCGGCTTAAAAAGGGTTAATGAGTATTGATCGGCTCTGAAAATAAGTTTTTTTGATCTTAAATGTTTGCCGGAGGACGATGTGATTTAATTAAAACTGTTCTATTTTAAATTGATCTCATCAGTATTAGTTAGATGTTGTAATAGTTGGTTTTTACTTGTTGTTGTGTAGTTGTTGACATGTAGAATATCATAATTTAAATTTAATTATATAATCGTGGATGTGCAAACTGCAGAACTTTGAGCGATCAAGCGATCAAGTTGCAGAAGACCTCTGTCTAATGAAGTGTGTTACCGCTCCAACGTATTATTATTAATTTGTTATTACGGTTGTGAAAATGCCGTAGTCTTTTACTGACTTATTAATCAGTTAAATTTTGTAATAATATACTTCATACTGCCTTAACTATATTAATATAAATACTTTATACTGCCTTAACGGATAATATATAACAATATTATCCATTGAAATTTTTAATACTAGTAGCAACAATTTGACTATCACAAACGCTGCGTAATCAAATTATAATCTCAAAAATACGAGACTCATCCTTAAATATTTTGCACTGTTGTTGTTTATATTTGTGATGCATTATTTCAATTTACAATGCTTTTAATTTTATGGAGTAGCAGATATTAATGGAGTACTGGAGTAGTAGTAAAATTTTAAGAATAATTTTCGGTTTGTTGCTACTCCATTGTCGTACATATTTTATTACATATAACAGTTTTAAATAATGCGTAATATATTATGTGTTCAGGTTTTTTCTTCATATCTAACGTTGCAATGTTGATGCTCGATTTTTAGATACTGCTTTTATTTTGTGGATTAGTTATGTATTTCAAATATTTCACAACAAAATTCATTATTGGTGTAATTAAGTAAGCCTACATTGTTTGCTATTGTCAATTTTTGACTGACATGACCAGATCTCTCAAGGATATCAGCGCATCAAAACCGGGCTTTAGGCAGTAAAGTAGCCGAAGCTTGTGGTGAAAGTGAGAGGTTTGGGAGAGAGCAATGTTTCCTCTAAAACAAAAAGTGTGTGAGCGGATCAAAAAGAGTTGTGTGCGCACTTCTTTTAGTCTTGTATCACTTTTTTCTGAACGTTACAATTTTTTGCGCGAGTAGGCTAGCGATTTTATGGTTTTTACATGAAAAGAATGAATTATTTTTGAAGATTAACTCAAATTTGGCAATTGTATTGTTAAAACGTTATAAAACAAAGAATCATTGAAGATAGTGTAGCATAAAAAAAAAAATTGAAGGGTGCAGCGTTAAATTTCTTGAGCCTCTGGGATCTGTGCGAGGCCGTGCACGCCCGCAGCTTAGAGGGAACTGGGGGAGGGAGAGCAATGTTGTTTAAAAAAATTTGAATATTTATAGGTCAACAAAACTGTCATATTTATGAAGGATAATTTTTACATCAGATGTAAGCCCGATCTGTACGTAAGCGTGTCTAAAATAAAGCTGTGAGTGTGAGCAGGCCCCGCGGGGCGAAGAAAGCGGTGGAAAGGGTAAACCCAGGAGGTACGTGATTCGAGTGTTAGATGAAGTGGGGAATGGAAGTAAAGGGGAGATAAGAGGATGGAGGGTGGGGAAGGGAGATGGGAGGAGAAAGGGGAATAGTGGGAGTGGGGTTAGGGGTGCAACATAAAAACTGTCCTTGGACGGGTACACTGCTAGTAATATAGTAATTTAAATAATGCAAAGCCAGCATGGCATACTGTTATTCATGAGCGAGTGTTAAATGCTGCTGCACTTTTGATCGTGGCTGAAATCAATCTCTGACTGAAATGATTGTTTACATCCGGTAATGGCGGCGCCCAGTGTTATCATGGAGACGTGCTACGTGAGCACCGCCTGCAATCAAAGTCCTAATTGCGCCGACTGGGGACGAAACGGTCTTGTATGCTACGCGGCCTGCCACGCCGTTGTCATCTATCGCCCTAAGGTACGTGATTACAATCCTGTCAGTGCCATTCACGCCCGTCAGCGTAGATTAATGCAGTGATGAGCGATAATAGGGTTTATGGGATTAGCCACACCCCACGGATTCTGACTTCGACCAGTGGGTTGAAGAATGCGATCGATGAAAGCCGTGCCGGTCTTTATTTCAGTTTTTGCTTTTTGTCGTGCATTTTAAATGTGAGCAGAATAATGCAATGTTATTTAAGAGATGTTAATCTGTGATACAATAACAATATAGCAATACGGTACAGTCTTTATAGCAGACAGTTTATAGAAATATCTGTAAGGGCCTATTTCAAATGATCTTCTAAAGTAAGATTTTAAGGGTTGTGTCAAAATTATGTAGGAGTAAAGAATAATGATAGAAAATTTGATGCTACTATGGCTGTAACTGGATTTACTGGATAGTCGCCTTGAAGCCCCTCTCCCCCGCCTCACAGACGACTCTACCGCCAGGCCCTCCACCCCTCTGACGGCAGCCACGTGCGCAAGTCTCTTCTCCCCCCTCGCGCTCACGGCTCAACAGGGGAAGGAAGCAGTGTGCTGCTTATTTATTCCCTTAATATGGTCTGATAACTAGCGGCTCGCCTTAAAGGCTTCTCTCCTTAATATCTAATAAATACTCTCTCGTTTCATAGAACTATTATCTCTTACCTAATATCCACACTGAACTACAAATTATTCTTCCAACTAAGAAAAATGCATCTTTGAAAAATTCATCATTATGTAAGTTTAAGGACACTTAATTAATTTCTTCTTCAGAAAGCTAAAGTTAATTACTGTTATCCGTGACAACATTTCCTTTGAAAATTCTGGCACTTGCTATTCCTTCACTTCTCATCCTTCTCACTTCCTCCCTCAACTTATTGTCTTCCTCTTGCTGCAATCTAGTCATATCCAGCACAATGATTACACTTTTCATTCCAATTAAATTTCTCAGCCTCTTGGCTCTGAACCTAATTTTGCCTTTATGTTCCAAACTTGTAAGCCTCACTCTGACTGGTCTTGGCTTCTTACTAGTATTCCCCTTCTTTCCTATCCTTCCTAACATTTCGAAGCC
>JAQIWG010004157.1:0-16544 GCA_034695025.1 Chamaedrilus cognettii | reverse complement strand
TTCTTTGATCATTTAAAACCAAATAACTCCCTATTGAACAACTGGGCCTAAGACCTCACGCTTCTCGAACTGTGACAAGTTTCAGGATCGTTGATGGCAGTTACATGTAGGCCTACGCCTAATCTATGCTTCGCATTAATGCAGGCACTGCACAGAAATAACATTTTGTCTAGAAATGTGAACCAGGAAGATTCTCAGCGGAAGATGTGGTAGACATTCATCATATCATGTTTTTCGTCTAAGGTATAGCGCTTACAACTAAGAGTTAGTAATACAGGCTTCAACAGCAAGCTACGTGTCTGCAGGCCAATGCGGCTTTACGTCTAGTCTACGTAATGATCGCAATAGGGCCTAATAATCTAAATTTGTTTAGGCCTGTTAGGACAAGCCCTAGGCTATACTCAATCGCTCATCGTTTGTAGATCCACCTTTTATTAGCGTGGTAGCCGTGCAATAATTCTCACCCCCAGGCCTGCACGAAGCGAAGGTATATTATTATAACAGTGCAGGCCTATGTTGTTGCTGGCCCGATGGAACGTACGACACTCGAATTGGACGCCAGCACTTACTTTGATCAGAATTTAGATAATGCAGCGCTCGCTACGTTCGAGATAAGGCTGAGAATAAATCGATTGTCAGCCGATAACAGAGCGTGGCTAGAGGATACGTGAGCAGCTTGGCTGACAAAGTGTCGCGGGTTTCAATCAGGTGAGATCGGAGACTGGTACGAAACCGGTAGCTTGGCCCATCGTCACGTTCACTACCTCAGTGATATCGATCAAGGATAAGTTTAGTAAGAGTAGGCTACTCCAAAAACGACATTTTTTTTAAACACTACTCGGATTTAGAAACGGGTAGGTCACTACTCGTAAAAATGGACGATGGTGGAGTAAGCTACTCGCTTTTTGAAATCGTGTGGCGTAAGTAGTTATTGCCTCTAAAAAGGCAGGAAAAGAAACAGCACTGGTAAGCAGGGCCTTGAAAATCAAACTCTAGGCCTAAGCCTATTGTTAAGAAATGACCAATGAATTTTGATACCCCCTCCCTCCCCCGCACCGCACCATCCGCCCCGCTCATGAATAGGCCTACTCCTTTTTTAAGAGGCATAGGAGTAGCACTACTACTGTTTTTTTAAGCAGCAGGTGTAACGCTACTCCTATTTTGTAGGGGCCCAACTAAACTCTGATATCGTTGATACGAGGTTTAGCCGTAGCAATTCTGGTTTCTTCACCTCGATACAGAACCCATTACGCTCATCGATCGCCGTCATAGGCGTTTGAGTTTCGCATACATTGACGCATAAAGAATCAGATCAAACTTCATTACGCTAATGCTCATGTGCAGAGTTCAGTTTAGCCCTTACAAAATAGGAGTAGCGTTACGCCTGTGCTTATAAAACAAAAGTAGTACACTTCTATGCCTAAAACAGACCTACTCCACCATCGTCCATTTTTTACGAGTAACGCTACTCCTACCCATTTCTAAATCCGAGAAGAGTTTCAAAAAAACATCGTTTTTGGAGTACTACTCCTACTAAACTTATCCCTGCTTATGCGTAAAATGAGTAAATGCATAAATGTAACAGATAGGCTAATTTGACTTAAGAATTTATTTATTCAAAATTGGAATTCAAACAAATACAAAACGTGAACACAAAACATAATACAGTCATTTTATGCAAATTTCCCACAAAATGTTACGAAGAGTGTCTTCTGGAAAGGAACGATGTGAATTCGAAAAATAGCAATAAGTTTCAACAATCAGCAAAAATTGTCTTGATTAAATTGTCTAAATTAGATGAATGAAATAACATACAAATAAAATATAATTTAACCTGACAGGACATGATCTAAAACGTGTTAGAATAATTATGTAACCAGAAAAATATGTGGTGAAACTTTCATCAGGATCGTTTAATCATTTCATCAATAACTGACTCCATGACAAATTGATGCTTGCAACGCACGTTGAACTGAGTAGAGAAATTATTACACATCTCTCCAACCACAGCTTGTTTTAAGAACCGCAAGACAATTAAACCTTGGTCCTGACACATCTAACCCCCTACTTGCAATATAAACATTCAAAAACACTTATAGATCATTGCAATCTCAGTTCATGTTCATACAGAAATTGTATGTTTAGTCACTCTTCTTTTTCTTCTTTCAAATTTTTTCAGAAAAGTAAAGGGTTCCAGACATCAACCTACAAAGTTACTCTTATCCCTGCCAAATCAGGGCACAGCTATTGAATGCAACAGCCATATAGTTAGGCTTGTGCTTCTATAGGCCATACTTCAAAGTAGCAGCTAGCGTAACCACAAACCAGTATGAACAGTAACCAAACACGATGATTTCATAAAGCCAAACAAAAGTTCATCTGACACAAATCTTCCTAACCCTAACCCTAATCAGCAGCATCCGCCGCCTTGTCCCTTCCTTCCCCCGCCGCCGGTCGCTTGCTTTTTTCCGGCGTCGTCAAATCGATCGTCGCCGCCATGGCCTCTACAGTTCCATTTCTTCTGATTGGCTGAGTCAAACTCGGTTCTGATTCGACGACCATGACATCATCCAGATCTATGGCCTCTCCCGCCACCATGCCCCTAGAGCTCGACCCAACGGCTGCTGAGGGGGCGATACGACGGTATCTATTCCGTCCAGCAATGTCCTGAACCCTTTTGGCTGAGCCGGGGGGAACGTTCTGTCGTGCCCCTCCTAGAACCAGTGGCAGCTGTCGCAACCCGGGGCGCACGGGGCGGCCCGAGGAGGAGACGAGGCGGATCGGGGTGGGAATGACGCCGTAGTTTTGAATGAGTTGCTCCTGTCGCAGGCGCTGCTGGTGCATCATGTACAGCTGCGCCCTCGCATTCTTGGTGCACAAACACACCGGGGCGATGATACACAATCATCGGCTAAAACTGTAAATCGTATCGGAATCATAAATCGTATCGCAAGAAGATATCCATCGTATTGGATAAAAGCATAGAATGTATTGGATTAACTCACAAAACTTCATTAAAAAATTATAACTCGTACCTCCTCAGACTTATAGCTTAACAAACTGCGATAATTCGATGCAATAGAAAATATGCAAAGCCTTGATTTAATCGCAGACAAAAACTGATACCCTTAAAAATTATGGTTAGGGTTAACTTGAACTCTGACCTGCCCCTGACGCCTCAACTCGATGGCTTGATCCTGAGCAAGTAGCTGCATGACTCGCTTCGACAAGTCCTCCTTTGAGATTCCTTGATTCTGCGCACACACAAATACCAGCAACATTGAGCAACTATGTATGTTTTGTTACAAGGAAAATTATTATAGAATCCAAAACAAATTTTATTGGAAGGAACTGAAGCAACCAAACGTCACCATTCTGATCTATAGAACAGTTTTATTGGAATAAACTTAATTAATTCAACTTCAGACTAAAACAAAAAAAGAGTACACACTCCATTGAAGATGGACTGCGCTAGCAGGTGAGCTCTAGCCATGTTTGGCTGCTGGCTAGGTCCTGCCTCCTGACCGCTCATCTGCTGCTGCTGCTGCTGCAGCTGCTGCTGCAACACGGCCTCCATATAGTTCTGCATCGCTGTACAGAAATACATCAGCAATGATGTAACCTTCACGAAATAGGGAACTTCGGCAAAAATTGATTTTTCTGAAGAGAAAATTAATTTTTAGTTAAAGCGCACGATCATCGATCATTTGATAAATAGTCTTGCAAATGTTAAAATATAGGCGATGCTTCTTAACAATTTATCTTTTTATTATCAGGCGCGTCACATCACGCCAATTACTCTTCACAGTTGCCAGCAGCTAGCTCTTCAGTTGGTACAGCTTAAATTTGTAGAAATGATTCTCTTACGTAAACCAATATCAAATAAAAGTTTGCAGCATTCGTAATCTAATTTGCAAATAATTAAATCCTAGCGGCGGAACGGGCAGCAAAAACGGACAGGAAAAAATTCTAAATTCAACGGCGAAGTGAGCGTTTATCGTGCATCGTTTGCGGATCCGCTTGTGCAGAGTAAATTGTTACCGCGTAAGTGTGAAAGGCTATTTGCATTTCTTTTGGCAAAGTCGCTCATCTAGTAAAGCGTACTAGTTTATTTAAGTTGTTATTTCTGTATTCATGATTTGGAACACATTGATAGTTACTGGCCTAGCTACAGTTGCCCATTGAGCACTGTCATAATGATGTTCATGAAATTGTTTATAAAAGTGCATTGCTATGGCTCAGCTCTGGATAATCCACATGTTAATTTAGGGTTAAGCATAGGTATTACCTTTTCGGGAATCAGTTCCCTTTTGCTTAACCTTGTTGCTTCAAATGTGAACTTTGTTTTTTACATGTTATGCTGTGTCCGAATCAATAAATGTGAAAAAAAATATATTAACGGATGGTGGGGATGAATTTAACGGCCGTGAACTAAGCTGAAAAAGTGTTAGCATGAATATTAAAATAATACCAACGAGTAAAAATGCGAAAACTAATTCTAACAAATTGATTCTTCATAGTTAAAAACATTTAGATTCCACGTTGAGTGGATACCGGGTGGTGGGGGGGGTCGGAGCCCCTTCTTCTCCTGCTCATACTCCTCCCACGCAGTTTTTCGCTCCTCCTCCGTCAGCTCCTCATCGGCCTTGTTCTCCAGCAGAGAGTCGTGCTCGATGTACTGGACAACCCAGTCCTTGTGCGTCGTGATGAGCTCCGCCAGCATGCGATCCTATGCACATTACGCTTACACATTACACGCTCACATGTTACATGAGAGACAACAGAAGAGAGTCGTGCTTGATGTAATGGATGTCCTTGCGCGTCATGATCAGCTCCGCCAACATGTACGTGACACACTGGCACATGACATGCATGCGACACTTGCATGCAATGAGCTTGCACACGATATATTTGTACATGATACGCTTGCACGTGACACACTTGCATGCAAAACGCTTGTACGTGACACACACTAGCACGTAACACGCATGCACATGATGCGCTTGCACAGTATGCTCTTGCACGTGATTCACTGGTACATGACACGCTTGCACATGACATTCTCTGTTACTGCATGCAAAAACAAAAATACTGCATTGCTCGCTTTGTTTCTGTGCAAAAATTTAAATACAACACTGCTTTAAAAGCCCTCTAAATACTGTATTAAATATGATAACTTTAAAAATAAAACATTAAATTTTTCGAACACTGCATACATTAAGTACTATTCAACTTGAAACTTTAATTACTTTAGGCAGGACGGGGGTGGGTCGTTCGACTCTGTTGGGGTCGTCGAGTCGGTCGGGGTTGAACTTGTAGAGTTCACGGAGGTCGGCGGCCGTGAAGTGTCGCTCAATCTGATGCTCGTCCACCACGCGCTGGGACAGCGACAACTTCGTCACCTGCCGCTCGTAGATCTTCTCTTCCATTGTACCCTGCAGGGGCAATAACAGCACCCTCTAGCAAGGTGTTCAATATTGGGATGGGAACAACTTCGTCACCTGCCGCTCGTAGATCTTCTCCTCCATTGTACCCTGCGGTGGTAATAGCAGCACCCTCTAGCAAGGTGTTCTACAATGGGATGGAGACAGGTTGTTACCCGGCTTTCAAGGCTTCAGCAGTTGATGCTGATTAGTGAGCAGTTTTACTTCATATTGGAAAAGAACTGAAAATGTAGCAAAGCACAAACAAATATACACATGGTTTCATGAAAAACAGCATAATACTAATAATAAAGCAAAAATTATTTGGTCCCTGATGACATTCTCCAATGCAAAAATACGCTCGAGATACACAACTATTCTCAGGGTTAAGCTCAGCAGGCATAGTACGCCAAAAGTGACTGCTATATGCAAATTGTACGCCTAATTTGAAATGGACAGGCAAAGCATTACGCGTGAAAATCGTTTATGGTGGCGCAGGCTTACGCGAATTTGAAAGGCTATGCAGTTGCACTACGCCTGTTTTAGAAGAAGCAGGCGTAATGCGACGCGCGTTTTATCATGACTAATCCTTGACTATTATCACTCCCATTACTAGAATGCAAAAACCCCACCTGAGCGAGCAGCCGGTAGACGTAGACGGGCTTCGTCTGTCCGAAGCGGTAGACTCTGAAGATGGACTGGATGTCGTGGGAGGGGTTCCAGCTCGCGTCAAATATCACGACTCGGTTACTGGCGACCAGGTTGATGCCCAGCGACCCGGCCTTTGTAGAGATCAGGAACAGGCGCACCCTTACAGCAACCAATCGGATGGCTCGAGCGTTTCGATTGGAGGCTATTATTTAAAGGCAAATGGTTACAAACTTTCGCTGGGTTAACTGGCATGAATTATTAACTAAAATTCAGTATCGGTAAGTTTAAGATTCCATTGTACAATTTAAAATGCATCAGCATTGGCAATCAGCATGAGATCCATACAAAAAGACATGAAACACAGATGACTAACACAATGCAACAAAAGAGAAGAAAGCAAGCAGTGCAGATGTTAACTCCTACTTGGCTAACAAGGCTGCTATTTAAATGTGACAAATATCAAACAACTTTTTATTAATTTTTTGTTTCTTTTTGTTGCGTTATCCCCTCACCGGATGTTCTCCGGGTCATTGAAGAGGATGGCCGCGTCCTTGCGGCTCTGAGCCGACGACGAGCCGTCCATGCGCAGGTAGTCAATGCCGCGGTCCCACCCGATTGTGCCTGACACCGACTGCACCGCGCACAGAGCCGATGCTTTAATTCTAATCTTTTCAAACACGCATATATTGTGTACGTTTGCATGATAGACAGAATGCAGAGCAAGGTGTCAAACAAATCAAGATTTATATCTGTACCAACTATGGAGAGTTAACTGCAAGCTCAATCAACGAATTGTGTGACGTCACGCTAAGCGTAGAAGATTCACATCGGTCACTTTTAACTCGCCAATTGACCAACTCATGGTTATAACTCGCTAAGATGGGTACGGGTTCATTTCACTTCGTTCTGTTAACTCCTTAACGGCCGAACGTCTAGAATTCGACGCTGGCGCTGAGCGCATTGTGTTCTGAACGTCGATTCCTAGAGACATGCTTACCAGTGTGATCTGTTGCAAACGTCCATTCTGAGCGATAGTGAAACAAATACACATCACTCTAGTGAATGGCCTGGCTTGCAATTGAATCAAAACCAATTGCTTAGCTTACAATGACAATTCTATTCGTCAGACATTGCTGCATCTACTGCACTTTCCAGCTCATTTTTAGCTTCAGTATTGGCTGCGCTGTAGTCTAGAGAACGTTGTTGAACACTGAAACACAAAATTCAAATTCAAAAGCTTGTGTTTTTATGAGGCGTCTAGCAGTTAACATAGCCGGTTTTAAACAGCATACTAACCGTTTTCTTACGAGGCTGTTAAAGAGTTGAAAAAATTCAAATCTAAGGTTTATATCTGTATAATCAATCACATGGAAGTCAATAAATTCTCCATCACGCTTTAAATGCGCCAATTGAGCGAGATGACGTCATGACCCATTTAACTATAACGCCTTATGAAAAAACCCGGCCTTAGAAAAGGATCAGGCATCACGAAATTAACAGCCACAAACTTTTAAGCTCTGCAGTCTATCATACAGCGCTTCTCTAGTAGTGAAGAAAGTACCTGGCTTGGGTCTTGCTTGTCCCAGTGAGCGAGAAAGTCTTCGATGATGTTCAGCGATAGAAGCGACTGACTGAACACCAGACTGTAAAAAGTGACGAGAACACATTCAATTGTTTTTACTCTTTGCCCCTGATCCATACTGAAATATACCGTACCGTACTAAGTATACTGTTGTATGATTAGCATACTGTGTCTAAATCAGTGTTTTTGGAATTACACTGCAATACTTAAAACTAGGATAAGAATCCAAAGCCAACTAACTATAGGACAAACCAAAAAGTTCATACCGGTACCTAAAAATTGATTCTTACAGGATAAATTCGCAGAGATATCTACTTTAGCTTAGTCCAGTCGCTCCGTAATGCAAACTTGATTATTCTAACCAAGTTTTATGATGGTGCGAAAAATGTAAAAAAAATAGAAGAAGACACAAAAAAGATCCTCTCACACTTTATCCCCGATCGACTCGGCCAGTCGCAGTATCTCCGAGAGGATGAGTAGCTTTCCGCTGATGTCCACTCGGTATCGGTCCTCCACTTTCAAAAACTCCGCCCACCACTCGGTGGAGACCTTGCCACCAGAGCTATCAGCCGGGTCTGCGTCTGTAGGCGTGACTTCTAACAGACACATGCACACATAGGATTTGTTTTGTTTGTCTTTTGTAGTTTAAGGACGGTGTTTAGCGCTAAAGACTATTTACAGTCCGGTTCTGCGCAAGAGAGCCGGCACAAAACCGCTCCCCCTTCTTTATTCGCCATTTACGACTCGCCCGGGGAGCTCTGGGCTGCAAGCCAATCCATAGTTCCTCGGTCTGCAGGGGGTACACAGAAACATAGAACGAATGGGATTGAAGGCATAAATGAGACAAATCGTAGCAAAAACAATTAGTAGTTCTTAAATTTAATTAGCTGAAATCGCTATTCATCACCAGTCGGAGGATTGAGATCGATCAAGTTTGACGTCAGTGAAAGAGTTCTGATATAGAATATCAATATCTGTGGTTGACAGAGCTGAACATTTACCAAACTACAGCAAAAATACAAGATATTATCAAACAGATAATTAAATTCAATTAATAAAAAAATTTGAATAAAACTTACGCATTTTATTTACTAATTATTATCATCACTATACATCATTATATCTATTATATTTATTATTATCTATTATATTATATCTATTATATATCTATTATATTATACTATACATCATTACTATCATTTTATTACTAACGATCCTGTTCATTGAAAATCTCTTCACAAATACAAGTACGGCAGTAAACTGCTGTGTATACAAAAAACTTCACACTTTCATTCTAAGCTTCAATTACCGTCATCGAGGGTCTTGGTGTCGCCCCCCTTCTGCGATCGCGTCCTACGCCCCCCTCTCGCTGCGCCCTCAGCGTCCCCAGCACCCTTCTCTGCACCCTTCCCACCCCCGACCTTTGAACTCGTCGGTTTGTAACGAGAGAGGCCTTCTATCTGTGGTCTACATGCACGGCAAGATGTACATTAAAAACCTCTACAATAAAACTAATAAATGTGAATATGATTATCGTCGATTAATTTGATCAGTCGTCATTGACGTGGCGCGCCCTCTGCAGACAAATCATCTGTTGGATGATGTTGCTTTAAATTCATGACGTCACATTACTTTTCAGATTTTGCAAATTAAATTTGCAAAGCACTGCATTTAGCATTGTTAACTAATTAAACAATAGAATATGCCTAACACTTCAGCTTAAAAAGATATATCAAATATACTTCGCTAACCTTCTAAATGTTCTCTTGTCTAACGTATTTAAAAGCCGCCAAGTCAAAAAGATTTAATAAAATCAGATTTAAACTTCGCATTATTTTGCTTCTCTTTAGGTACATAGCCTAAAAAGTATCAAAATAATGCAAAGTTCACATCCAATTCTATAAAATCCTTTTGAAATCTAACGGAACATGAGCAAGATTGCAGAAGTCAAATCATTGCCAAATATTGCATCAAAGATATCAACTATCTACCATTTATTCCCCAGCAAATAACACAATTGTCAGAGCCATGATAAATTTTGTCACAGACTTGTCGCTCTTTGACCCGATGTATTCATCGCTGTCAATGACTTGCACGTCGTCATCGATGTCGTCCTTCTTGATGGAAGTCGATGACTTTGACGACTTGGCTGACTCCGATGAGGAAGTGTCGTCGAAGGTGTCATACTCTGAGTCATCGACAAAGTCGTCGCTAACGTGGCGCGCCCTCTGCAGACAAATCATCTGTGCGATGATGTTGCTTTAAATTCATGACATCACGTTAGTTTTTCGACTTGGCAAATTAAATTTAAATCGACTTAACCTAACGTTTTCAACTGGCAGTTATGGGCTACCAGTTATTCCTTCCCTCAACAAAGAAGGTTTCTTAGTCAGGAATCAAGGCACTACTCTGGAATTGGACTTAAATATAAAAAATACATACATATTACGCATAATTTAAATATAATGATTAAATACATATTACGCATAATTTAAACAATAAAACAAATGCGTTACAGGATGTTCAGCAACGCAGTAAAACACACAAATGCATGCAGTAAAACACACGATGCTGACAAGCATCGTTCCAGGATCAATTCTGAATCATATTAAAAACATGTTGCGCATTTCGACCATGAACAGCTCTAGAATGTCGAATCCATGTTAACGCAGACTCAAGCCCCGGAATAGATGCCAACAAAATGATGATTATGATTATTATAAAAATTAAATTATTATTAAACACAAAAAAAAATTGGACTATCAGAATATAATCTAACTATCATTGTCCAATAAATATCATTCTCCATTTCCACCAAAACCCACCACTCCCACCTTTGTTTCCTGTCTCTGTTCGTCTAGCCTCAGTACCCAGGGGTGCGTCCAAATTTTCATCAGGTTCTGATAGTCGGCGAAAAGCCTCGTCCCCCTGACCGCCCCCCCGGTCAGCTCTCCCCCCTCCCTGAGTCGCTGGAGGTACCGCTCGTAGAGGGAGACCTGGAGGGGGGCGAGGCGCACCCAGATGACAAACTCGTGCTTGGGGGGGAGGAAGAATGTCAGCGCCGAGTAGTCCTTACGCTGTGGGGCACCGCACAGGAAAAAAAGTTGTAAATTAAAGAAACCGATGTAGGAAATACGATATGATGATTTAAATAATAACTAAAAACTGATTTTGGAGTTTCTTTGTATTTAGCAATCATCGCTAAACTTTCTGTAGTTTAGTTCTGCCTGCAGGGGGTGACGGCAAAAAAACATTTAAAAAAACTGATAGCATTTCTTGTCATTCTATCAGACAGATTGTTCTCACATGGTCATAGCTTTCAGCCAGGTCGGTCTTCTGTACCGAAGTTTGATGCGAATTAAAAATAACTAAACCTAAAATAGCGATGAGCGACGGACCTGCACACATCCAGCTAGTGTCTCGTGCAGGATGTGCGCGCGTTTCTTCATGATCTTCACGTCGTACGGCGTCGAGTCGGAGCACTGGCCGTTAGTCATCGGGTTAACGAACCGATTGAGGAACTCTTTGCGTGTCCCCAGAAGGCTCGGCTTGACAAACGTCAGCATGCAGTGGTCTGTTGACAACATTGGCAATGGGATTGTCTTCTTCCTTTTCTTTTTGTTAACCGTTTAATATAACATCTCAGATAAACAGCGAGTGCAAAATAACGCAAAAGCATTAGGCGACGCAAAACAGTCAACAAAATCTCCAATTGACTCAAATTACACAGATATTCTACGGATTAATGATATATTATATTCTTTAAAACAATGAATAGAATTAAACATTGGTAACATCATTCTTTGTTCTATAAAAGGTTGTCCATAAAATAAAATAAAATAAATTTCAAAATTATCTTCAATGGCAGCTTATGCAACCAGTCTCCTATATAGTCCATCTATAAAAAAAACATGCAATATAGAGCCAAAAGGTCATACAAATCTCTATAACAGTAGATATTTTCAAAGCGTTTCAAAAAATCTGACACAACAATCTTCAGTATATTACAAAAAATGCCAAAAAAACACACAAACACATATTGCGTAAGCATCAATGTGTAAAAAAGAAGAAGCGGAAGAACTGACACTCGACGAGGTTGTTCTGGAGGGGAGTTCCGGTGAGGACGACCCTTCGTCTGGTTCGGATCTGGTTACAGGCCTTGGACAGCCCCGTTGAGTCGTTCTTCAGCACATGACCCTCGTCACACACCACCAGATCTGGACCTGCGGCAGATATAGACTACGCATCAACTGAAACATATGTTCTATTCCTTCCACGATAGCTTGCTCATCTAAACGTAGGTACTTATAGTATTTTATCAAACTCATTTTCACGGATATCGAATAGCAAGCGTGATCAGTGTGAATTACAGAAGACTTAGTGTAATGCCAGTATAAAGAACAATACAGATCTGTTATTTACTCTAAATAAATCGACGACGCTCTCGGTGACCTACAACTGACCTGGATTCTGCAAGCATCGGTGACACACATTTTGTAGAGTCGAACCAGCAAGCTTTCAGTGGCCTTATATTGATGTCAATCGCAACCTTTCGGCGAGCACTATTGAACTGGATTGAGGAAGCTCTCGGTGTCCCACCACTAACCTGGATCGAGCAAACTCTCTGTGACGATCTGCTTGTGGCGCTTATTCTTGATGCGTGTGAGCTGGGAGAGGTTGCGAAACATCTCGTAGCCCATGATCATGACGCCGCCTTCGTCGCGCCAGCTCTTGAGCAGCTCGACACGCCCGTTTGTGTCCTTGATTGTCGACAGCTCGTATACCTGCGCCGACACGGCCGCGCAGAGCCAATCAAGCAATGAAACTGCACAACGTTTGTGGTGCAAGCAGAGCGGATGGATATAAGTAGAGCGGATGGATATAAGTAGAGTGGATGGATATAAGTAGAGCGGATGGATGTAAGTAGAGAGATGGATATTAGTAGAGCGGATGGATATAAGTAGAGCAGAATGAAAATAAAATCGTTCAGAAATTTCTTTTCCATTTAAATATTGATCTGTTACTTTAGCAACAATGTCAAATTTCTTTAAATCTTCTTAGATATGAGAGAAAAAATGAATTAACAACACCAAGGCAGAATTTAGTTTAACAGTAAATCTTTAAAAACAAGTCAAACCTAATTCCCGCATACTGCATTTTAGACAGAAAGTTGCTTCATGATAAAATGAAAGGCCTCATTTTATTTCTACACAAGCCACAATGTGAAATGTTAAAGAAGATTCAGGAACGATCCAGAAGATTCAAGAAGGATCCAGAAGTTTCAAGAAGTATCTAGAAGGTTCCAGAAGACGTACATCGATAGAGGCAGCGCCCTTGATCCATCGCTCAAACTCAGAGTCCCAGTTGAGGATGGTGTTGAGCGGCCCGAGCACTAGGCAAGTCTTCTGTCTCGTCAGTTTGGACCGCGTGAGCATCGCGTGCACAAACGCTATCACCTGCAGAGTGTCAGCGACATCAAATTTAATAAAGTACCTTAGTCACTATTAACTAACAAGCGACTAATATTAAGTCTTGACAGACGATATAAATTTAAATATGCATGAAAAATAACTGAAATGATCATCAGAACACATAAAAACCACGCAAGAAATAAAAATCATACACAATTTGTTTAAAGTAAATATACTTCGTGAATCGAGAGCTAATCAAATGGCAAAGACTTTTCAACACACAATGCCAGCCAAATATCAAAACTTCAGCCAAAATAAAAATAAAAATAACTGTCACATTTTCTCAAAAACCATGAAATGATCCAGTTAATAACAAGATACTATATTACCCTGCCAGTAATTTCCTGTGCAGTAATTTTGAGCTCAACATTTGACTACGTAAAGCTAAGATAAGACAAACCGAGAGAGTTTTGCCCAAGCCCATGCAGTGAGCGAGGATACAGCCAGACCCTTGCTCCGTCTTGAGTCGCTCCAGGGACTCGTAGCAACTGCTCCACATAAACTTGACAGCTGCGGGGTAACGATTGACACACAGACATATAACACACAAACACATGAACAATCTCCAGCCTCAAATAGCAACACAACTCAAATCTGAGTAGATAGTGTTAGCGCTGGATATTGACAAGTATTCACTGTGCTGAAACAAAGCGGACATGACTGCTGTATACACAGTGATTGTTGTAGCGCAAGATATTCATTGTCAAGCACATAAAAAACAGCCACACTAGCAATCACTACTTAACTTTAAAAACAATTCAATAATCAGGAATATCTACATACTTCATTTACATTAAATAGCAAATATTCAATTAAAAATCAATCCATCAATAAACGCTTCAGTTTAATTCCATCAATCAATGAAATAACAAACTACAAATTACGCTGACAAAGAGATGCGAGTAACGGATCCGAGCCCACCTTCGACTTGGTGAGGCTTTAGCTTGCGTATGATTCGCTTGTGGACCTCTACAGTCTCCTTTGTCTCTGGATCGGTGTCTAGAATGAGTTGCGTCGTGATTGGACACGCAGTCGGCGAACTGGAGTCCTCTACCGTCACCTCGTTGAACTAAACAATGCATTGATCAAAATAACATTCTCCGCAGATCAGGGAAAAAGAGAATTGGCTGTAGCCCAGAGCACCTCGGGCGAATCATCTTCATTCTATATTTGTCAATTTTGACTGCATCCTAACATCCTTGCATTTTAGTATTAATAGTACTGAACTAAAAAACATTTCATCAATAAAATGGCTCATAAGCAAAACCTCTGTAACAGCACACCAAATCAAAAAGCAGGTCTCAGTAACTCATAAACATAGTCTGCATCACTGCACAAATAGTCTGTGTCAGTGACCAGTTTCTGCAGTTCCTTGATGCGTGCCCTCCTCTCCTCCTCGGCCTTGGCTGCATCAAGCGTTTCCTTTGACAGCTTGTCCTTGTCGAGGATCTTGTGAATCCTGCGTCGACGTTTGCTCGATGGCGACTGGAAGTCATCGCTGCTGTTGCCGCCCTGCGCAACAAAACCATCAGTGAAGAAGCACAGCCATCATTTACAATATCAACACAATATAGTTCAAACTTCACAAGTCCTCATACAATACCAACGTTGCAGATTCAAAGTAGCTGTTCACCGTTCACACAAAAACCTTGTTTACAATGACAAATTACAATAGATGCAAGCAACTGAAAGCATTTTTCCAAATTCTTACTTCAGCTAAATTGACAAAAAAATTATGGAGCAAGTTACCCTTACGTTTTCCCCATCGCCATTTCTGCCTTTGCCCGTCGCCCCCGACGAATCGCTGTCCACCGCTATTCTCTGCCGACCCGAGTTCGTTTCCTTGTCCTTCCTTCTCTTCTTTTTCTTTCTTTCATCGTCATCCGAATCGTCATTCACCGAGCTGCTTGAGGTTCTCCGTTTCCGTTTCCTCTTCCTGGAAAAATAGAGCTCCAGGAATGGAAAACTTTTTTATGCAAAATACTCATCTAGGCCGAGGTCAAACCAATTTTATTTAAAATTAATTATCCCGATAGAAAGGACCGCAAGGCATATAAATCTTATCTTAGAATAGAACTTAGAATGAAACAGTGGGCACACAGAATGACATAATTGTACAAATAACTTTAGTCGTTAAAAGGCAGCTCAATTAGTATCATCAATTTTCTGCCAGTGAAACAGCCATCTTATTTTTCCGTACAGTAAATAAATGGCACACGTGTCATACAGCTCAGACCAGAAACCATCAAAGAAAACGTAATAATTACAACCAGTAAGAGATTTTATGTAAAATTGCTAAAATTTGACTCACTTTGGACCAATATCCGAATTGCTATCACTTTCAGAGTTCCTTTTCTCATGTTTTTTTTTCTTCATTTCCTTCTCGCTAACATCCTCATCCGAGCTATCAGACAGAGAAGCATCGAGTAGCTTTGAGCCTTTCTTTGATTTTCCTCTACCAGCTTCGCTCTTTTCCTTCACTCCGTCCAACTTTTTCTTCTTTTTGTCATCCTTGACAGCCAGCTTTTTCTTTTTGATTTTTGAACCAGAAACATCTTGAAACAGTTGACCACACAACTAACCAATAGAATTACAGCCCATAGATGGTAAGAAAACCGACCAATAATACTCTATCAAATAGCATCATACAACAAGCAGATATAATTCTTTTCTATATCAAATATTACCTTATTATCTCATCAAAGGCAACTTTGCCGACGTTGAGATATAACATCTAATTTCACGCATCAACAATCAAGACTGAAGCCTGATCAAATTTGCTTTATATAGAGTACAATTAATTATTATCACAATACTCATAATTTGAGAACGCACAAACCATTTATAAATAGATTCAATGAACTTTTTTAGACTTAGTCTCAATTTTATATTGAATATTCTGCACTTAATAGTTATAAAAAGCAACAGTAGTACAATTACATAACCAAAAGCATTACGAGTAAAGAAGGCTAGCACGCTGACGTCACAACACAAATTTGAATAAAACAATTCTGTACCTTCATCATCACTATCATCATCATCGATATCATCAGTATCATCATCGTCATCATCCTCAGCACTATGCGACCGTCTCACATCTCGATCCAGCCCTCCCTCATCCACCGCAACCAAGGATACATTCTGATCCTTCTCCTAACAACAACAAAAACAACATCAGTACGATACACTGAATATATTAATGAGTATATAAACCGAGTACGGTATCAAATACGGACGATATACTGATGGAATGCGAGGAAATTTAAATCGCTCGTGACAATACAAAATAGATGAGCAATCAATGAATTTAAAAAGAAACGTAGAATAAGGGGCATTCCACGTCAAATCAACTCGGTCACAAAACTTGACCATCTTCGATTTTGTTCAAATTTTTTGTGGTTGATATGTTTAGTGAAA
>JAQIWG010004156.1:0-16545 GCA_034695025.1 Chamaedrilus cognettii | reverse complement strand
AAAAAAATTGTTGGGGGGACACCCCCCCAACTTTATCTTACACACCCCCATTCACAAATTCCTGTATAAATCACTGGTCTCAAGCTAGTGCACGGCGCATTCCATTCAAAGTGAACAAACAAGAAGTAAAAAAGCAATAACTAGCAACGATTAGCCTCAGTCCATTCAACAATAATTAAATTCACTATTCTTGACGACGAATTTCACTAATGAAAATAGGATTAGCCTAATTGGTGCTAGTTGGTCGACATATCATCGCGCATTACAGGATTATCGTGGAAACATGCCACTCGCATATTCCAAAATCTAACAGTTCAATTAGAGCTGGCAGTCTAGTAGTATGGTTGCACTAGCACTACGTCCAGACAACAGAGCATCTATAAATTATTACGTGCCAGCTTTTCAGAAAAAACACGGGTTAAGCGGTGCGACAAAATTATATGCCAAACGATACCCCGGGTCGGTATTTTTTTAAAAGAGCCCCAACGAGAATTCTGAAACAAAAACTGTTCCAGTGCTCACTTCATAACTGGACGTGTTAGGTTTTTACTTTTAGCCCAATTTTAGGTTTCACAGATTGAGACAAATTTTCATTGATAGGCCTACTTACCAATCCAGTCAGCGACTTTGTGATTTTCCAGTTCGCTTAGGTCTCTCTAGAAATGCAAATGAAAAACTAAACATCAGATCATGTTTATTGACATCCAGTGGTTGGAATAGCAACAAGACTAGTCACTAAACGATAAAAGTCATGTATGAAAAGTTTAGGACTTAAGGATTTTAAAAAGAATGAATTGAAGGCTAATCTCTCTCTAGGATCTTAATGAGTTGGTCATCAGTAAAATTTATCTGACTACTAATTAACCGAGGAGTCGATCGTACGTGCGGTCCCCCAAAGCCCTCTCATTGGCGTATGATAGCAATTATGACGTCGCGAAGATCTTTAGCGCAGCTTATAGGCCTTGCTATCGAGAGTTTTGTGACCATCAGCCTAGGAATGGCTACGGCTGTAATGGGCTCCAGAAGAAGGGCTACGGGTGCTATGGGCTCCAGAAGTAGGGTTATGGGTTATGGGCTCCAGAAGTAGGGCTACGGGTTATGGGCTCCAGAAGTAGGGCTACGGGTTATGGGCTCCAGAAGAAGGGCTATGGGGGTTATGGTCTTCAGAAGAAGGGCTACGTGGGTTATGGGCTATAGGCCTACGGGAAAAGGGCTTGGTCAGCACTGAGGCACATGTACGGGCTGCTAGTGTTTTCAATTTTAGGGCCAGCATAATTATCATAGGGCTGTCCTTTTATTCTCGTCAGATATCAAATGCATTAATAACGTGCAATAACAATAGAATGCATATAGTTTCACACTCGCATCCAGTCAATTAGATTGTTAAAATGTCTAAATCCCAATGCATGCCTACACTATCAACACTATCAACACTATCCAAACATGAAATAAGTCAAGTGCATTTATAAATTATTACCAGAGCATGAAATTTGTTTTAATACAGGCTATTACACGAAGGTGATAAATTTTATTTTATTATATACATAATTTATAAAAATTATGCAACAGCTGACTACACAGCAGTCCAGCCTGTAGGCTGCATCCCCAAAATAACATATACATTCTAATTACATGTAGTTTGCATTTGGATACCGACCTTGGAATTTTTGAATATCTGCAGGACGTGTATGAAGTCCGTAACTGAAAGCATTCCTGTAACACAATATCGTGTAGTTATTGTAATAGCTAAACAATACTGTTTAATTATAATAATACTAACTAAATATAGTACAAGGTACCATAGTCGGTTAACTGCTTATGTACCATGTCGGGGATAGCGAAGCGCTGTTGTGTAGTGGGTAAGGCGTTAGACTTCGAGTCCAGAGGACCAGGGTTCAAGTCCCCGAGCCGGCAACTATGATACCTTGCGTTACAGGCCCTTAAGCAAGATTGTTGAACACACAAGTGTTGCTAGCTGCTAATCCCGTGCCAGAAAATTATCTATTTGATTGGCGTCAGGAAGGGCATCCGGCCATAAAAATCCCACTCCAGCAGTCCTGATCAGGGCGGGCAAAAACGTCTAAACCCGTGTGAAAACATGGACATTAACAGATTGCACGATAAAAAGGAGGTTAGTTTAGTTAGTATCACGTCGGGATGCCTTTCCTGATGACTATGACATTGATTTGCAGGCCTCTGAAGCTGGGATTAAAAACCAAATCCAAGCGGGTTAAATTCTGTGTTCGCCAGTGATGCAGCGGTCCATTAGCCAGTTAAATAGTTATATGTTTTAAGAGGAGAAAAGATAAGTTTAAGGAGGAGAAAGGATAAGTTTTTAGATTAGACAGGAAAGTAGATAGGCATGATCCAGAATACCAAAAATTCGATTGGAATTCAACAGAGTCATCGGGAGTAAATTACGACTTTCAATGCCTCGAAATGTGATTGCTTGGAGGGAGCACAAGGTTCTTTCTCGCATACACACAGCTCATCGTATCTTAGTATATTGTATTGTATATTAGTACCTGATTTAATCCCAGGCAGTATGGTTGCAATGCATACAGAAGACAAAATTGGAGTACATACCGATAAACTCCTTCGTTTCTGAGTTCCAAATAGGAGCCGAACGAATGCCATTGTAAGTCAGTGCGTAGAATGATGAAATAACCTGTAAAACATTACACATATAAACCAGACGCCAATACAACAAGAATAATAATTACCAAACTGATTTTTCATGGCGCAACTACAAGATCCAAAGAAAAAATTTTGGACGCTATACAAACCATAAGACATAAGACAAGTCATGTCAAATACATATAGTTAATTCACTACGTAGCAGCATAAGGATATGACTCGGAGAAAATAGCTAAGTCTTTCGTATTTCTTCAGTTTAGTTTTGAAGGTTTCCAGCGCAGTCATTACAGCCGTGTTCAGTGACATGCAGTTTTATGCACTGGGCCAGGCCTACGAGAAACCGCGCTCGACTCAACATATTTATTATAGGTTTCTTGTACGTCTGTGAAGTACGTACACCGAAGAATCAAGGAATCTACCGTTCATTTATAATATAATTTTATTGAATCCATAAAATATCATATATAATAATAAACATCATCATATACGTTACTGTCAAAATCAAAATAATTTAGAAATTGAGTTAAGTTTCATTCAAATTAGACTTGATCCAAGTTGAGTTCGATTCAGAAGAAAACAAGATGAGGATCAGAACATTGAAATTCAAAGCGCAACGCAAGCTAAATAGTTATTTTTTATTTGAAAACAGTATTACTAAATTTCATTATAAAGTAAAAAGCCTACATGCCCATTGATAAAAAAAAATGTATCCTCCTTTTTATCGTGCAATCTGTTAATGTCCATGTTTTCACACAGGTTTACACGTTTTCGCCCTGATCAGGACTGCTGGAGCTGGAGTTTTAAGGCCGGATGCCCTTCCTGACGCCAATCAAATAAATAATTATCTGGCACGGAGTTAGCAGCTAGCGACACTTGTGTGTTTAACAGCCTTGCTGAAGGGCCTGTAATACATGGTTTCATAGTTGCCGGCGCGGTGACTTGACCCTTGGTCCTCTGGACTCAAGTTCGATGCCTTAACCACTACACCACAGCGCCTCGCTATTGGCAAGAATATTATATGAATATTCATATAAATATAATATGAATATTCATGAATATTCATATTCACGATCAAATTGGATGAACGTAAAATATTATTGCGAGCCGACCGTGAGTTGGACGTCGAGCAGAAGCAGCTTGGAGCTGTTGGGCATTAGTTCGTAGCAAGCGTGTCGCATCATAGAGCGGTAGAACATCTGATTCTGCTTCGTCGCTGCGCACAGCAATGAGATACATCCTAATATAACACATCTCCAGAACAGATTCAAGCAACTGAAATTTAGTTTTTAGTCCACTATCAGTATTTTTATTATACATGTATATCTGCTGCATACGTGCATATTGAAACAATGTGAAAGAGCGCTGACAACTGAAAGAATTCGATAGCCTATTAGAACTATATAGCCAATATACTTTGATTCACATTGCGGTAGTTACAAAATGAACATGTACATGTATGCAGCCTGCAGGCTTAAATGATCCAGTGACACTAAAAAATACTACATATGATGCAGATTACTAGTGGAAAGTTTGGAGTAAGGATTATTGTAGGTTGAAAATAATAGCGAGTTAGGAACGAGAGCTGGCTATTCACAAGCTGAGTACCGCTTCCTAAACCAGAGATGTAAGTTAAGTTAAGATGCTTACGATCTTCAGATATGATTTCACTGAATTCTTCGTCGTCTAGCGGCAGCTGCAACACACAATGCAAACCAACTGCCATCTTATTTATAGCACACAATGCAAACAACGGCTATCTACACGTAAATGTCATAATAACGTAGGCCATGCTGCAAATTGTGTTTAACAAGATCATTGTTTACACAAGAGCGCAAGCATATGCATACATATGTACAGTAGGCCTCTACATGAGTCCTGTACATTGCGCATACGAAGACGCTCTATCTCCAACAAAACAACAGGCACTGCACGAATAACCTTTATCACATACTGCATGCCAACTTTTTCCTATAAATATTATAAAAAATTTGAATTGGAAATTTAACAATAATCATGAAAGTTACTGAATAAGAAGCAACACCAGAAATGCAGCAAACTTTCAGGGTAAGTCATACCCTGAAGAGGTGAGTTCCTCTGGTGCGATCACGCCACATGATGAGAGGTCGGGTCTCCACAGGCAGATCAATGCCCAGACTGCCTAGAGCAATAACTGTTATAAGCATCACCGAAATCTAACACTTGCTCAATGACAAAGCACATCATCTCCATCGCTTAATAAGGCAATTAAACAGAATTATGAATTAATTAACTTAGTTTTAGCTGAAGGCTTTCAGAAGATCAAGTCAAGTCACAGAATTTGAACCGGTGAGGTCTCTTATTGAAAATTATTTATCTCTTAAAGTTCTCGCAAACGCTCTAGTAGGTATGCAATGCAGATAAAAGGAGCTCTGCAAAAGATAAGCAACAACCAAGAAATTTGGATAAATCTAGAATGGTGACGCCAGTAATATGGCTGCTGGCGCAAACGGCACCCGAAAAGTAGATTTTCATGCGGCAACAAAGTGGCAGCATGGACTATTAGGTGAGCTTCTATTTGCTGTCTAGAATGCATGGCCGATTCCCGGTAGTTTTTGCAGCCAATGGCAACACAGCGTACAACTAATTCCCCCATTATGCTGTCTCCGACAATTCCCTTTCTATGTCGCTATTCAGCCTGGATCTGTTCCTTTCTCTCTTCACACGTAAGGTCAATATGCAAATTCTTTGAGTACGACAATAGAATTTAAAACTAAGCGAACGCTTGTCTACAAAAAGATTTAATATTGATAATGATAATTTCAATATAGAGGGCTGTTCCGCGTCCAGAGACATCAATGGAGACCCCCGTTGACGAATCGGCTAGATGAAGATATACACCTATTACTATATGGACACGAGCGCACTCACTTGGCGAAATGGGGGCGGGCGGAACTGTCGCTGTAAACTGAAACAAAACGATCAGAATGTTTTCCTACAGTAGTTCAATTTTTAATCACCAAACCTTCTTTACATTCGTCAGCAAGCGCAGTGATTGTATGGTGCACGATGCCGCCATGAAAGGTTAAAAAAGGGCAAAATTTGATTGCACGGTCCATGATGCCTAAGGTATTGTAGATATTATCTCATCCACATTCTCGACGCTGTAGCAGCATAAAAAACAATCGTTAGATTATGCACAAAATAGATAAGAAATACTTTTAATCTAAAGCTGTATTCAGCTGGACTGAATTAGGCCTAAGTGGATTATTACTTCGGTCTGGACAAAATAGCACAAACGCAATTTTTAAAATTTACTGCAATTTTATGTAGAAAAATACCAACATCTTGGCAAAATAAACTAGACTTTAAAATACTTTGATTTTTGTAAAGTAGATCAGATGCGTGAAAAACGCCAACAAATACATAATTTAAATCTAGATCTACAGAAATTTTCGTCTCAACACTAACCTTGGGAAAGTTAGACATAGCCTTCACAACGCTCTCCCTCCGGAGCGTCCTCGAGGCCCCAAGCCCCTCGGCGCCCCCGGCCCCTCCCCCGAGGGGCAGCCCCGCCGAGCCAAACGGCTCCGAGAACCTTCTGGCCCTATTATGCCCAGCCCCATACCCGCCTCCCTCAACCCCCCTCTCTCCGTCCTGTTTGGAGGCCGCAGCCACACTGGGGGTGAACACACTCATTTTGCGGGCTCGGGGGTTTGCTAGCAATCTCGCCGGAAGAGGCGAAGGGGATGTTTTCAAAACAGAGGAGGAGGAAGAGTCGTGGTTAACCTCCTGATTTTCGGGGATGCTGGGGGGTTTCAGGGACGAGGGGTTGCTGAGGTGGCTCGCCGAGTGGTACCCGGGGGAGAGACCTGAGACAGGGGCACGCTCGAGGTTTGAGCCGGTGGAGGGGGAGTGGTAGTAGTGGTGGGCAGTGGGGGGGTAAGGGTAATGGGGGGGCGTAAGGATTGGGACTTGGCGGTCGGGGCTGGCGGTGGGGTGAGGGTATGTCTGGAGGGTAGATGCGTCCGGGCTCTTCACGTCGGACTTCTGAGCACGGAGACGTCAAGTGTTATAAACACAGCGTGCATTGCATAGTGTTGCATGATAGGATATAATCACAAGTGGATTGCATCTTAGTCTTTGCAAAACGCCCGCGATAGCGATTTACTGCCATCTTCAAGTGGAAACAGCACAGAGAAGAAAGAGCCATGATTACAGAGCTTGCCTCGTTTAAGCACCGCATCTGAAATTGTTGAAAGGTCTATGTAAAAATATTAGAGCTCAGCAGAAACACAAACAACTTAATTGTGGAGCATTCAGCAACATAGTATCAACATAAGTGATTAAAACTTATCAACCATGTTTTTCGTCCTGTTACCAGCAAAAATATGTAAATTAGTTGCATACTAATTTTTTTTTACTTTTCGCAGAACATTCATAACTTTTAAACAAAAAAATATTTTTGAATGAAATTTGGCAGACTAGTTGCAAATTGTCTCCTACAATCCTTGCAAAAAATGAAACAAAAATATTAATTTTTGTTTGATTGAATCATTGGCTTTTTCCCCATGAGAATTTTTGTTTTACTAACTCCATACCAAGCGCATTTGTGCGTTTAGGCCAATTTGTGGCTCAATCGTTCAACCACACCAACAAAGTCAATAAATTCTAGCAAGCAAACTAGGCCTTAGACACATTGGTATTCAAACAATTTTCATTTCACAAAACTGAGCAACAGAATTGAAGACATCAAACAGATCAATTAAATCAACAGAATCGAATGCATCAAACAGATCAATTAGATCAACCATACTGACTACATGAACGCAGAGGCTTGCCGGTTCATAATTGCTTTTTGACTACTGGAACTAGGGCCCTAAGTCAAGGGCCTGGATAGGGTCGCCGCCGACGAAGGGGACTAGATCAACACAATCGAAGACATTAAACAAATCAATCCATGGGGTAAAACAAACCTTTTTCGCTCTGGCCTCCATCAGCGCGATGCGCGCTTCGATCTGTTTGGGATCAGAGAACGCGCGGCTGCGAAACAGCTCCACGAACTGACTCGGATCGACAGCGGGAGGGGGAGAGGGGGCGCCCCCTCCCTGACCGGAGGACTGGTCGACTCCGACCGACAAATTGTTCGCTGAACCCTTGGTGAAGAATTACAAAAACAGCAGCCATAGCGGATGACGAAAAATAATCAATTTTTTATGCAGTCGAACCCACTGATCGACTTGCAGTGGCGGATCCACAGAGGAAGGCGGTGGGGGCGATCGCCCTCCCCAGAGCTCTGTTGGAGGGCGGGAAGGGAAAATTGCCCCGACCAGAGCCCTGTTGGAGGGCGGAAAGGGGCGATGGCCCCCCCCCAGAAATAGTTGTTTGTAATGCAGTGACGGATCCAGTAGGGGGAATCGCCCCGCCGCCAGAGCTTCTGTTGGGGGGAGGAAAAAGCAATCGCCCTACATAAAAATAGTCATTCATGATGGTTTGGGAGGTAAAAATATTCTGTTAGCACCCCCCGCACGCGTTGTGTATAGAAAGGAGAAATGTGCTCGGCACAGTTAACGTTTGTGCATTTAAAGGCCAAAACGGGCTGGATCCGCCCCTGTCAATAATTAACTGGGGGGGGGGAGTCGAGTACCTTGATTCTCCTTTTCTTGCAGAACTTGAGAGCAGTGGGGGGGCATGGATGGTGGGAGATTGTGACGGAAGTTTTTCCGAACTAGTACATCATAATATTATTCTTCCATCAAACCTAACATACTATACTATGGTTTCTTCACCACCTTCTATGTCAAAATCAATGCCTTTTAATTTTTGTGCCAATTACTAACAGCACTTTTCATTTTTAATGGACTCTTTCAATGTGTGGGGGCCAAAATGGACCCGCCCCATAATTGTTTGAAAAACTTTGATCTCGAGGGGTCGGAACATGCAAGTGGAGTATCCACTGTCCAAACCTTCATACCCCCCCACAAATTAAACCCTAGTTGAATCAATTAGTTCAAAACTGCATAAACTGTTCGTATTTAATGAAAGTTGAATTACACTGTGTTGAAGTTGTAAGATGGAGTGAGAAAAGGGCGACGAAAGTCTATTCTATGAACTACCACCGCACATGTATAGGCTATAGGCTTAGTGTGCCTTAAAACATGATTGAATGCCTGGTGTCCCCCGTCCCGGGTGGACTAAAACTCAGACGCTATCGCGTCGCTGTATCAAACATGCATTCGACTATATTACCTTATTAATAAAAATAATCTAACAATGCGATACACATTCACCTAGAGAAACATTCATGATAGTTCATGTGCGATACCAACAAAAAGGTACGAAAAGACAACCATTATTGCAGTTGCTAGTTCTGGTTTGGTTCATTTTCATAGCGTAGTTAGCATTGCCTTTGCCTAAGTATATACATGTAAATCACTCAATCACCAACTGGATGAGCAGAATTCCTAGAACTATAAGCAAAATCTTTGTTCTAGCCCACGATCCTGTTTCATACCTTGCTCCACGGCACGGCAACTTCCTTGACCGCCTCCGCATTCGATTTCAACCCTCCCACCATACCGCTCCCACCCCCGCCCTCCCCATACCGTGTCAGACCTCCCCCCGCCCCCGCCCCATCCAACCGACCGTAGATTCCGGCGGGGACGGGTCTGAGCGCCGACACCGTGTTATACACGGACTGGGAGCGCGGCCTGTTCGCCCCGAGACTCGCCGGCGTACCCTGCGTCCCCGACTTGACAGGCGTCCCCGGGGCCAGCTTGAGATAGGAGGAGTTGGGACTCGAGCGGGATGGTGTCTCCATCTGCTGAGTGGGTGGAACGATAGACGTGGACTTGCGACGGTTGCGGAAGAGGAGATCGCGAAGGGATTTCGAATCCTTGGACGGTTGGTGCGGGTGACCGGGGGTCGTGTGGACGTGGTTGGCGTTGGAATCCATTGGGGGTCGACCGTGAGCGGGGGGCGGCTCGAGGAGAAGGGGCATGGCAAAGGAACTCAGGTCCTGCAAGACAGAAATTTGTATTTGTTAGCTGTTTTTCTTCCTTGGATATACGAGATAATAAAAAAAGACATTTTGGCGTGTGCCCAAAATTAATTTAAGCGAGGACACTGCCCTATACCTTGCTCGACGGCACGGCCACTTCCTTGACCATAATACCTCGTACAATGCAGGAAATCATACTTCTAGTCCACAATATTTGTATCAGGCTTACTAAACTGAATAGCAAAAATACAATTATTTTTTTTTTATTATCACATATTATTTTAATGATTATTCAGAATTATGGAGATGGACTACGCAAAGTCGTATGATATGAAGATAAATGTGAAAAGAACAAAGGTAATGAAGATATTAAAGAGAGGAGGAGTGATGAACAGTCATTGACGGACAGGGAGTGCAACAAGTCAAATGTACCGAGGAGCACGAATTACACAGGACATAAGAATTAGAGGTTAGATACCAGGGACATTCCGTTTGGTAGTACAATACAGAGTGAGAATAAATTCATGTAATTCATGTAAAAATGATCCTTTAAGGATCATTTTTTAATGCGACTAGACTGAAAACCCCTGAAAAAAATCTGGCTACTATTGCTGCAAAGTATAGATCTACCGTGCTAGTTGGTTAACGCAGAGTGCTGACTGTATCCTTCTGAAATAATTAATTAATAATATTTCATCCTTTTATTTTACAACAAAAATTAACAAATTAACCTGGTACAATGCAGGAAATCGTAGTTCTAGTCCACAATATTTGTATCAGGCTTACTAAACTTAATAGCAGTGTTGATAGATCAAGACGAAGACGTAACGCTTACAATGTTCCGAACATTTCCGCTTAGTTTTTACAATGTTTAATCATAACAGAATAGCCCTAAACGACTGCATAGCAGGTTTGTCATAGCTTCAAAAGCACCTCTATTTAATTCTTATACTTAAATAAAAGTTGAAACGATAAATTGTTATGGTAGAGTATAGCATAAAGTTTCTCGAAAGTGACTCAGGCGCTAACTAAAGACCAGTGCTCAGCTAGGAAAAGTTTGCTTGCTACCGACACAGCGCTGCCTAGCCGATATCATACAAAACTGTCTGCAGCATTGCCGATGCATGCATTTCACTCTGGCTTGATTTGACTCGACAAGAACTGGGAGAACTTTGCGCGCGCGGCCGCGCTGCGGCGCAAGGCCGCGCGTGTAGTCTGAGATGTCAAAGTTTAACGGTTCTATAGTTTGATGGTTGAATAGTTGAAAAATAATTAGCTCAATATTGTAAAAAGAATCGAGTTCAATAGACACTTCCCTTCAAAACTACATCTATCAGTATAATCTGACCCATAATCTGATAGGCCTGGCCGTGGATGTAAAGCCAAGCGAGTCAAATAGGCAACAGTAGGCCTAGCTCTACCACAACGATCAATGCTAGTATAAAATTTCCAGAACAATGAAGAGAACAATCAAAGGAAACGAGATCAACAAAAAGACCCCCAGTCCTAGGCTGTTACAGGTTGAGCGAAAATGATTGTGGCTCGTCTTTAGCCATTGAACGGAGGAGCAGTGTTGCCACTGGACCAAAATCTATAAATTGCGCTAAAAATCAGATCCTCCTATCACTAAAATATCCCTAAATCGAGTGATATATATAAAGCGGTGGCATCACTGAATGGAGTCCTACAACAAAACACATGTATATCAAATACGTCCTTATTGGCTAGCGACCACACTAATAATTCAAGGCAAAATATTGTTGTTTGCCCTTGGTAAAATCTCGTCACTCATTTTGTGATTCAAATATCCAAGCAATATAATCTCGACACGTTTTAATGTGCTTCGCATTGAACTGTAAAGAGTTTATTGCTAAGATAAACTGCTGGTCTGTTTAACAACAGTCGTGTAGGCCTACATAAAAGCGATCTTTAAAACAGTCACGCCACGGAATCATTCATCGGAATTTCACCCAACATACGCGAATTTTTTCATAAATAGGGGCCTAGGCCTTCACACATCACGTCGATTCTAAACGACATCGACACAGTGTCTCAAAATTAAACATCCGAACTAATTTCTTTTATAGTTACAGCACGTAGTAAGCGTTGGCAATGTATTCTTAACGACATTAACCCAAACTATTGTTCCAGATTTCAACCAATTTTTGTCAAATTTCATCGAGCAGTAAAAAAGATACGTGTAGTTAACCTATAAAAACAGGTCTGCCATGATGGTAAACTACTTAATTCATCATCATCATATCCGTTTTTGTGATCCATTTTTCACGCTAGCACAGGTTGGACGTATGCGACCACGGACACACGCCCTCTCGTGCCCCGGCCCGTATACGAGGAGAATCGGGATATGACAGGCCTTCAGGGGGAGCAAACAGTTAAGCCGACACTTAACCAATAAAGGAGATGATGACAAGTCGATCCAGAGTCTGCGGGGGCCCCGTCACACGTAGATCTAGGCTCAAACTGACGTCAAGCCTAGGAGACAAGGCATCAAACAAACTCTGGCTCCACCTCCCCAGCTATTTAACCTGCCAGCCGGCTAAAACGCCCTCCCTCATTAATTGCATATTCACAATTCAAGCTATATCATTAATTGCTGTTTGCATCAAACATTTTCTGGTAATAAACTCATTTATGTTCCAATTAAGTAGTTGCTAGCAATCCTAATTCAGGGATGTCCATTTTATATTTCAACAAGATTTTGTTTCAGCATTTAAAAAAACGATAGGAGAGCGAGTCAAAGCATGACGCCAAAGCGTTGGCCGTCAAGATGCCCCATTGTTAATTATCACAATTTATGCAGCATGGTGCATGCTGCGAAAAAGCGTCGAAAATACCAACGTCGAACACTCCAAGAATGGAATAACTGAAAAGTGAGACAAATTTTAACATTTTGCGGCTATCCTAAGGCTACAGCAGCTCAGGCAATTATTGGCTTGCACGAAAGGTGTAAACAGCAATTAACCCCTAGTCGGCTGTTTTTGTTAAAATGCACTTTGCGACTTTGTGACTTTGCGACTGCGACTTTGTGACTTTGAGATTGCGACTTTGCGATTTTGCGACTTTGCTTAGCAAAGCATCAAGTGGATGCTTTGCTAAGCATTCACTCCAGCCTCCTCCTCGACACGCAGCGAGCCTTGACGAGTCTGTCTGGCATGGCGCTATTCTGAAGCCTTTATCATCATTTTTCTTCACTATAATGCAGCAACAACCCATGAGGTATTAAGGAGTTTCCCAGCTTGGCTCACATGTTTTTTAGTAGTTTGACTATTCGCATCTTTTTTACTACTCAATGTTCAACTATAACAAAATTGATTAAACTATGAACAAATAATTCAAATTGAAGTGGTTACAATTTCATGTACATAAACAACGCTTATTGCGCTTAGTAACTACCCAGCGCAAGAAACGTTGTTTATGTACATGAAATTGTAACCACTTTAATTTGAATTATTTGTTCATAGTTCAATTGAATAAACTATTTGAGTCGTTTAATTGTTAGACTCGGTCGCATCAATGCGGGTTGTTCAAGCCTAAGATCGAGCTATAGACTTGCCAACCAGCGAGCGTGAACCAACACACGATCAAGTTCCAGTCGCAGTTCACACGTTGATTGGTCAGTCTCTAACTCGATCCAGATCTTGATCTCAGCACGTGTTCGCTCAATCGAGCTCATTACTGTAGCACATTAATAAAACAGCATGATTTGTATTCGCTAGGCTTGCGATACATATAGATCTTTAAGTTTCTTGGACTAATCACTCGCAAGCCTAGCGAACAATCCAAGAAACTTTAGGATCCATATTTTTGCATTTCATCACATAACGCTGACGGCAGATGGAACTGGTTTTTTGTTACATTAACACAAGAAGCTGTCTCAGTACGAAAGCGGTTAGACCAGCTCTAGTCACTTCACCAGTTAAGCACAAGTACAAGTGAGTACTTATTAGTCCACAAAATGCAAGTTGTTGCAGCGATAAAAGTAGGACAGTTCGTGAAGCGAAGGGCAGGTGTCACCGGGGACACCAATCATTGTCGTCCTCGGGCCGGTGTCGTTGGTTCGGTTTGGATCCAGAATTCGTTGGTGTGGGGGATGAATAGCTTTTTTGTACCTGTCTACTAAACTTTTCCTCCGGGAGGAACTCACGACCGGGGGGGGGGGAGGGGTGGGGGTGCTGACGGAACTGCTGACAGGAACTTTTCTGTGCCACATCGACCCAACTCTATCCAAAACCATGTTTCTAGACCATCCTTCTCCTACATTTAACTTATTATCTTTACATTTATTTCACAAGATTTCATGTACGACACATTTTTACACCACTCATTGTTACATCTGCCACTGTTTTATCCCCCAAAAATTTAACCACAACAAAATTATTTTACTGGTGGGGGGGGGATGCATTCCCCCCATCCGCCCCCTGGATCCGTCCTTGCAATCCTACACTATTATACACGTGGAGTGTGTTAAAAGCAGCGGCAAAACATTTATAATCAAATATGCAGCCACAAGGGTTAATATTAGCTTAAGATTAGATATACATGTACACATGTAGATATCGATAGTCGCCTGTTTAATTAGATAATCAGACCTAGATAATTAGACCCAGATAATCAGACCTAGATAATCAGACCTAGATAATTAGACCTAGATAATTAGACCCAGATAATTAGACCCAGATAATTAGACCCAGATAATTAGACCCAGATAATTAGACCTAGATAATTAGACCCAGATAATTAGACCTAGATAATTAGACCTAGATAATTAGATCTAGTTTTGTTGTTGGTGCAGGTGGTTCGTCGCATTGAGGCCTGTAACCTTCGTACCCACAACATGTAGTTATGAGGGATCGGTGATAAATTGCATCTAGGGTTAATGTTAAAATCGCCCCAATAACCACAATAACTCACCCAACTAGTGTTATTTAGCGTACAATAATGCTCGTTGTAATTCTACATTCACTCAATTATCATGCAGTTGCTGCTATCTTAAGCTTGACCAAGTCGACAACGAGCACAGATAAGTTTACCCATAGCCTACAGTAAAAACATGCCAGGTCAAAACATGCCAGCAAATTTTATAGTGACTAATATTTACTATGTTAAAGGGTGAGTCAATGTATTGGGCGAGGGCAGACTTAAGGATGGTGTGGGCTGTGGGATATTGAGGCTAGATTTTGCGTCTTGGACTTATGATCACGATCCAAGCAAATTATTCTTCATAGATATGATCGTTAACCACAAAATGTTATCTACATCCAATGCCTAAGAAATGCCACCAGTTACACGATTAAAAATTAATTTCATCCATTTTTTGCAATGAAGGCTGAAAACATTCACTTCCGTATAAAGCAGCACTGCTTGCACGACAAGTTCGATGAAACTTCAGCGACGCATCAAATAGTATCAAAAATAAATATAGTTGTTTTCTCATCTATAATTGAATACTTTTAGGTGTAGCCATACAATGCTGTGTTGACATTATTTCAGTGAGTGCAAACTACGTAGACCTCATCAATCAATTAATAATATCAAATTAGGCACAAAATGTATTAAGTAAGAATTTATAGATATCTTGTTAACAACGTATGAAACACGTATCACTTTAAAATGCAACAGAACCAATAGAAGCATTAATGAAAATGAGCTAATGTAGGCCTACTACGCTTACTTGTACAATAACATACATTCATATAAAAACCATGCCCGCAGCAACTCATGTGGACATCACTTTGATAGTATCGAATGCATGAACGCCAATAACTGATGCATGCATTGATCATGCTCGATGCACTCAGTATATATCAGGCCTATAATTGGTCATTTCAAGTTCATGGTGTTACGATTGAGTTAGAGTTGAGTTAGCGTTCGACAAGTTAGATTCACATTCATATTCACTTTTTGCTGTTGTTCGTCTGTTTTGACATTATAATGTCATTCCGAATGTGAATATGAATCTGAATCTAACTTGTCAAACGTTAACTCAACTCCAACTCAATCGTAACACCGTGGACTTGAGTTGATCATTGACCCCTTGCGACCATGACATTAAACCGCAACCGTTAACTTCAACGTCTTAAGTCTAAACTCATAAAACGCAAATGAAATGCAAAGTTGTGCAAGCGAGGCCGCAAAACAGGCAGCCAGATTGAAGACGCGTGTTATGAAGTCCATACTAGGCTCAATGCAGCGGATACCAAGCAGTGTTTGGCGCTACAACCGATGTGCAAATGTTCTCTACAATACCCGACAACGCACGATACATTATACCCGTAGGCCTAGGCCTATGCAATTTCTTACGCCTAGGCCTATGAATTACACACACCAGCAGTGTGTGTAAACCGCGTTTCAAAAATGGAGGCAACACGCTTATGTATGCATGTATGTATGTAATGCATGACGATACGATGTAGAGCAGTGGCGGTTACGGCCTTCCAAAACGGGAGGCGCAAGCCCCTGTCGATTTCATCGAAGAACCATGCTTCGTTTTCGATCAAGACTCGCGAGTGGGAAGGGAGGGGATGGGAATAGACGGACTAGGCTATGTCCGGTTAAACTAGCCTGGAGAGCAACGACGGAGACCTTGACCTTCTAGTGCATGACTCACGACCGGGGGGCAGGTCAGGGAGGAACTTATATAAACAAATAACTATGTCAAGCAGCATTCATGGAATCATAGAACAGGCGGTCCTGGGGAGGTGGGAGGGGTTGGCCTAATCTATAACTGGGGAGGGGGGGGGGAGGGGGGGCGAGGGGAGAGGGTTTGATCAACAAAACCATGGAGGCCTCCTCCCTCTCGAACCGCAAGTTCCACAACTGATGCAGAAATAAATAATACTAGCTGGGGTACCCGGCGTTGCCCGGGTTAAGAAATACTGAGAATGGAAATAAAACGCAAGAAATAAATAACA
>JAQIWG010004155.1:0-16545 GCA_034695025.1 Chamaedrilus cognettii | reverse complement strand
CGTGATTAACATACTGGTATGCAATGTTGACTTACCGTAATGCATTGTTACCATACCGGTATGAATTTTTGACATACTGGTAAGTATTGTTAACCTACCGGTTTGTATTCTTAACATGCAAGAATGACGCTTTAACTGGTATGCATTGTTGACATACTGGTATGCATTGTTGACATACCAGTATGCATTGTTGACATACCGGTATGCGCTGAACAGGGAGCGAACAGGCTGCGTTTCAAGACGTACGTCAACACGCTGGCGACGGTCAAGTTGGACGTGAGCGGGGAGAAGCTTCTCGTCATTAAGAAAAAGTACCGCGATGAAGCCGCTGCTGAATCGGGGGTGAGGTTTACTGAGGAAATCTAACGAGTACTGAGGAAATTACTGAGGAGTTTACTGAGGAAATCGAACTGGACAGAAAAGTGCAATCGCTTTTATAATTTTTTGGGTTTTTTTTTGTTATTCCAGGAATTTAATTTATTTATATAACAACTCAAGAGATGATATGACACTTTTGAGTAGTCATATTTTTGCTTGAAATTTTCAGATCTTGTGTCAAATTATCTCAGCTATAACCTATACAAAAATGAAGCAGAAATATAAAAATATGACAGAGTTATCGCAAATTCGCTACGGGGTTCATCTTTTTTTGGCACACCCTGTATATTATTCATAATTTTGATATGCTATATCATTTATGTCTTTGAGGACAATATTTCATTTTTACCATTTTTAACACTTATGCTCATGAATTCATATGTTGTCTAGCTTGGCCATAAACTGAATTTAAGTTTGAAAACATTGGGATATTGTTTTACATCGATTATTTATGCCATATTTGCAGGCAAAAACCACTGCGCCGCTCAAGCAAGATGCAAGGCCTGCCAAGCAAGACACAAAAGCTTTGTCTAAATCTGATCCGACCAAGAAATCGACTGAAAATTTGGCTGCGTCCGCCGCCCCTTCCCTCGGAAGTCGAGAAAATTTGGCCGATTCTTTGCCGACTGACGACAAAGTGGAACCCTTTACCCCTGACATCCTCTCTGACTTGGGTGAGGCAGTGGGAAGTGAGGCAGACGAGGAGAAGGAGAATTTCTCAAAGGATGTCATGGACATGGTCAATAGTTTGCAGGCGTCGCAGAGCGTCTTTGTTTCACCCGAGAAGCCAACTGGTGCAAAGTACACGTGTGAGACGCATGAGCCGAATGCCGCTGAAAAGCCGGAGGGCCTGGGCTCAAAGCCGGCGGAAGCTGTGATTCAAGAAATGCCGGTTGAGACTGTGTTGCAGAGTCCGGAGCGAGAGATACCAGCAATCAGGCTCGACTTGGATGAAACACCATCTCTGGGTTTGTTTGCATGTTTCTTTTACTAGCATCGCAACAACATTCATTGACAGGGATGTGTGTGATGAGTTTGGGATGCCATGTGCAAACTTAATCGACTTTAAATAAAGAAAGGAACAGTTAACTTTGTTTCAGTGTGGGGTCATTCCACAATATGATGAAACAACCATGTAATTTATTGAAATTGACATTACACCATTGAAAACCAATTAGTTTTGTAGTAAATTGGTTGTAGTTTCATATGTAATCGTTGTAATGCATCAACTCCTTGCTGATATTTTGATGAATCAGATGAAAACGGAAATCTTGACAGCAATATCGTTGCGGACGGGCCATTGTTCACACAGAAGCAATGGCTAATCACAAGGACTGATTTCAAAATTGCTTTTATATATGTTGAGCGCTGTACTAATAGCAACTCTGTACGCCAAAAAAATTTAATTCCCCGCTGACATTTACTTCTAATTTTTCGTTTTTGATTATTTGTCCCGTCCGCATCGAACAGAGAGGACTAATTGTTTCTGCTGTGAGAATGAAATGAAGTGCAGAGTGTCAGGCTTTCGTTTTCTCTGTTAGAATCGGATAAGGAATAAATAAAAATCACGAGTTGGTAAGTAGCTTCAAGCATTTTTTATTTATTTGAGCTTGAAAATTGTCCCGTCCGCAACGTTTTTGCGTTGCGGACGGGACAACTTGTACTGTAACATTGTTTTAATTGTTTCCACAACAGTTTAGCACTTAGCAACGATTCATACTCATTCACCAGATGGCAGGGCGAACTAGAACAGCTTACGGAACCATTTTTTTATTACTGATGCTTTTGACGATGCTATCGTATTGTAAACACTAGAAGTAAAGAGGAGAGGTAAAACGCCTTGTATGGAGAGCTGTTCTTCAAGATATGGCAGTTGTGAGTGATACAAAAGAATTCTTTTCCATTGCCAAGACTCTGGCAAAGAAGATCCTGGTGCTCTTCGTTGAAAAACAGGCCGTGCAGATGTTCGCAGATAAAGTGGAAGAGCGTTATGATTCCTGCCGGGTAGTTCCAAACACTAGACAGATCCATTATTGCTGCGCGTGCAATGACAAGATCACATACGCCAAGAACTCGCCATTCTCTACACCACAGCTGATGAATGAGTTTCAGATTTTTGACACATCCTTCAGACTGCCTTCAAGCTCGATCACCAGCACCCATCCTGAACCACAGTCAGCGAGAGTTATCCAGTGGGATGTCCTTTCAAATGGACAGTGGATTGCAGTACTTACGATGACAATTGGTGGCCCGGTGAAGTGGATGATGTGAAGCTAACTGATAAAGAACGTGAATATCACATAAAGCATCAGTTCAAACCTGTTGGCAACAATAGATTTCAGTTCATGGAGAAGCCACAAATGGAGGTCATCCGTGGGAAGACCTATCTAACTCTTCTGCCAAGTGATCCAGCTCCAATAGATCGTACAGCGCGCTTCTATAGCTGCGACGCTGCAACTGTAGCCAAAGTGGTGTTGGCTAAAGACCTAGCTTTATAATAGGCATACTAACTGACTAGCCTTTGTCAACATAACTGCAATAAGCGTTTTGTTCTATTGTTATGAACCACGAATATTAAGCATTTAAGCTAGTCCATAAAAACGTTCTCACAATACTATTTACTGCTAGTTCAACCCGCATCTCCTCATGTGTTGACTGTTTGCTTATTACAAAGCTTAGTATGCAATATATGATGTTTGTCACTACAGTTTTATGTATTGGTTAGCACATGGAAAGGTTGAGAATGATACTAGTTCTCTTTTTCTGACAGACCCTAAGTGTAGTTACGGATTTTTAAGTGATTTAAGAAAGGGGCCAAATTGTCCCGTCCGCAACGTCCCGTCCACAACGCACCGTGTCTCTGTTGGATGGGGGCCAACCAATTCAGATTACGCGACACTATCTCTCCAGTTTCTGGTAATGTTTGCAATCGACCACGCTTGAATTATCAACAAAAAAATAATAATATTTATTGCAAATTCACAGAGTTTAGCAATCAAACGTTGCAAAAAAAAATTGACCGTTTTTGTGGTCCCGTTTGCAACGCTTGCCATGATTGACTCTACCGGGACACCCAATTAAAATTTAGCAAATATTTCTTTTTTGTAGCATACTGGTATATCTGCTGCCAGAAAAAAAAAATATGTTAATATCACGTCTGGTTAATATATGACAGTTTTTTTCAAACTTTCTGATGTCCTCTCCTTAACAGACGAAATATTGTGGAATGACCCTGTACTTTAAAAAAAAATTTTTTTTTAAAGATGTAAATATTATCCTTCCATTGTACGATGAAGAATGTTTAATTACTGTTTAATCTCAATAATTGAAGTTGGTTGATGATTTCAAAGTTCATTTACAAATTTTAAATTGTTCGTGAAATGATTTAGGACTGTCTATTGTTTTTAAGTTAATCTATAATACAATTAATTATTATTTTTCTGCCAGGAGAGGACGCCACGGATCATGGCCCAGTCAAGAAGCCCCGCGGCCTCGAAGACCCTCCTTCTTCGCCCGCTGCATCAGGAGGAGCCTCCCAGCCCACGCTAACCCCCAACTCTTCCATCCTACCCCCACTCACCCCCAACTCCTTTACCGGGCCCCCAGCCACCACCCCAAGCCTAGTATCCTCTGCCTCGGACGACTCCATCAGCAGTCGTGTATCTTCGACCGCAGCAGCAGCGACGTCCCTAGACGACAGCGCACTGAACGTCAAAGAGAAAGCGCGTCGACTCAACCAGCAGACCGATGTGCATGCTGACGTCGTGCGCCCCGCGGCGCTGGGCGTGCCAAAGGGCAAGCGAGACAGGGCGAGCAGGACAACGGATGAGGGGGGCGAGGTGGACTTCTCGCTCAACGAGCAGGAGCGCGACTGGATGCTCAAGTCGGTCGTTAGCGACTATCACCCGATGGCGAAGCTGCTGCAGAGCAATCCAAAGCTCGCGAGCAAGAAGGATTGCATCACGGGCTGTACGGCGCTGCACTGGGCGGCCAAGAACGGACAGGTGGGCGTGTGAGAGTTTATAAATCAAGAATGACAGGTGGGCGTGTGAGCGTTTACTAGGAACGTATAGGATGGTGTGTGATAGTTTACTAGGAACGGACAGGTGGGCTTGCGATAGTATACTGCAGGTGTTCTTAACCTGTGTTCCGTAGAACACAAGTTGTTCCACGGAACACAGCTGTTCCGCGGCGAGTGACCAGGAGTTCCGCCAACCGACGGAAGAAAAATTTATATTTTCATGCCAATGTTTTGTTCATAAAAACTTGTTCAAAGTTAGTGTTACGTTTTAAAGTGTTAGAATAATTGTTGTTAAACAACTTCTAATTTGTCAAGTAGAAGTTTTAGTGATAGCTGGTTCAGGGCCTAATCATAAAATTAAAGTTACATTTCTGTCAGTTTCACTACAAGGGTTTCTGATATATGCTGATATTTTGAGTTGAATGCATTCACTGTAGTCACCGCTTTCATTAGTTTTAAAAGGGCTTTGGAGACTTTTAATCTATTGTTTAGTAGCGACCGGTTGTTATCGCCTTTATTTATTTCGAAAGGGTTTCAGCAACTGAAAATTTGGGCCGGTAGCGACCGGTAGTCACCGCTTTCATTAATTTCAGAAAGGGTTTGGGGAATTTCAATTGTGCATCCGGTAGCGATCGGTTGCTACTGCCTTCATTTATTTCGAAAGGGTCTCGTAAATTTTGCGCCTGGTAGTGACCAGTACTATTCAGTATTACCTGAAGAATGAACAAAGCTTGTCAGCCAGTTGTTTTATGTTTGATGTGACCAGATGTTTGATTGTTCAGGCTGATGTGATCAAGATGCTGTGTGGAACTTACAATGCTTCGCCAAACGTCAGGTAATTAGTGTAGATAACTATTAATTAACAACCACCTACTTTTGAGGTCTGGAAATGCCTTCGCGCCGTGATTGGGACCGCTGGCGCTGGGTGGTTTTTATTTTTGACGGCCCTTCCCGACGTCAATATTATATTTACGCTAGAATGTTATATCTTGATACGTGGTTAATAATGAAAGGATCGATTAATCTCTGCGTTGTCTGAAGCTATCACTTCACGGTATCGTATAACAATCACGTGATGTAAAATGACCATCGAGATCAAGTTCGTTATCTTATGGACGCAGTCATTTATTTTGTTATTTGAGACAAAATGGTCTAGAGTGTAGCAAGAGAGAAAATTGTCAAGCTTCATTGTGTAGCAAGCAGCTCAGCACTTCGATAACTTCATGTGCAGATCCCAGGGTGGCTACACGCCGCTCCACCTCGCCGCGCTACACAACCGCGAGTCGGTCGTCGACCTCCTCGTCAAGACCTACAGGGCTGACCCGAACCTGCGCGACTACAGCGGGCGCAAGGCCAAGCAGCTCCTGGGGGCCGCCGCCTCCACTCACGCCCACCAGACCCTCCAGCCCGCCCCCCGTCTCGGGGGTGCCACTGCCGGGACAGGGGTGGTCAAGCCGGCAGAGCATGGGGGCGCCGAAGGCGGCCGGCTGGTTCGCTCCGGGTCATACAGCAATAAGATCATCAAGGCGGGGCATTTTGGGATCAGCGCCAATGCAGCGTTCAAGGACCAGTGGGCGGGAGGGGCGGGGTCACGAAGCCCCTCCTCGTCTCCGGCCAATCAGAGGCGACCGATAGACGGGGGCGCGGCGGACTCGGATCTGATGCCGCCGCCGAAGGAAATGCCGGCGGTGGTTAGGCGCAAGCCGACGGCCGGGGGGGGAGGGGGTGGGGGAGGAAGGGCAGGGGGGGCGGAAACGTCGCACAGTGATTCGGAGGCGCAGAGGTCGGGGTCGGAGGGGGAGCTGCACCCGGGGGGGGTCGGCAGCGGCAGCAACCCAAATTTTGGGACAATCGTGTGAAGCGCACGTTTTTTCTTGGCGTTCTTTGCTTCTTTTCGCTTTATTCATAGTTATAAGATTAATGTGGAAGGTTAAAATTTGAATCTGGAAGCGTTGTTTTCATAGTTTATAATGTAAAATAATGTTTTTTACAATTAGATAAATCTCAAGCACTTGTTCCTTACGTTATTAAAGCTGTTCATTCAATTTTTGTCGATGCTATTAATTCATGGATGATTGTAATTACTGTAAATGATATGTGTAACAGACCCATAAACTGTAAGCTATGTGTCATGTGACACTTGATATGCATGATAAATTGAAAAAAATATGTGTGCAATATTTTGGCATTGAAGAAACAGCTACCTGTAAAATATTGAAATGATGTTGGATCTATGGTTTGGTTCATTAGTTCAGGCGCTCTCTGCTACAATCAGTTGCTTTCAAATTATCTGATCATATGGTTTTACAGTTGATTTTTAAATGTTGCATACGACTACTCAATTGTTTAACCAACAGTTCACGTTTTTTGTAGCATTGATCTAGGGATCATTCATGCATACTGATATTTTCTACTGAGTTTGGAAGATACGGATGATTTGGAATCGGTTATTGCTGACTGGTATTGTCATTTAATTGTAACTTTTACTTTCAAAGGTGCTTGAAATGATGCGATAATTAATGTTTCATAATTTTTTGGTAAACTATCTGATGTAGGTACAGTTGTGGATACAGTTGTGTTGTGGTTTAGGATACAGTTGTGTTGTGGTTTAGGATACAGTTGTGATTTCTTAGTTTGAAATTTGAATGATATTTTTCTAACAATTGTGTTATAATTTAGATTGCATGAGGTTGCTTTAAAATGATTTAGATAATAATTATTACTGCCAACAAGGTATGTATTTAAATCAAATTTATATACTAAAAAAAATTTATGTACATCAAATCTGTACCAGGTGAATTACAATGTGAAGTTCAATAAATAAAATGGCTCCAAGTCAGTAGTTGAGTACTACAAAATTATCTGTGTGCCCAATACCAGATGCTGGGGTGTCACATTTCAGATGATGTAGGATAGAGATTACAGTTGACAGAAGCATTGTTGAAATGCTTGGTGTTGGCCATAAAAACAAATTTTGTACCTTTACTTATTGAAACTATTGAAAGAAAGCTTGCATGGAACAAGTTTAAAAAAAAATATGTGCATACATTGTTGGACATTTACAGTTGTTTCTTTTTTGTACGCTATTCTTGTATTTATGTTTTTTTCTGAAAATATTACTAAATTAGTTACTAAATTCTTCAAAACAGGAACAAGAAGTATAGATTATTATTTTTTATTATTTATCATGATTATCAGACATGGGCCTAAATTGTCAGGCGTTTAAATAATGCGTTGGATTTGGATTTTGTGTTTAAACGTTCTTGTTTTGAGTGCCTTATTAAATCTAGTGTTTTTTATTAAGTTAGTCTTTCATACGTTACTAATGCACCGCGCACTTTGCATACTGTTGAATTGCTGCTTAATAGTTTTTCAATGAAACAAATTCTATTACAAGTGAATATTGATAAATATTCATTCAGTAAATTATTCTGTCAAGTTTGTTAGAAAGACTGTATATAAAGTATAGTATATAAAGACTGTATATATAGATAGCTCGCTTGCTTGTTATTATTCGAATCGGTGCAAAAATAATAACGGTAGTAGCTTGGTGATTTTGAGTAATAGCCTCGTGGCTTTGAATAGGGTTCTGAAATTGTCAAGACTAACATTAAAGTAAGCATGACATCACCAGCATTCCAATTAGTACAACGCTGAGTTTTTAAAGTGCTTGGCGATTTATAGAAATTAGATTCTCTCGTATCTTTTGAAGTTACCAGATTTACATATAAAAGTGCTTATGTTTAAAATGTATGCGCAGTAAAAGCTTTGGGTTGTTTGTAGTTTGATATTGATCGCCTGACTATGGATTATTTTTGTACGACAAAAAATTAAATTGCACATTTGAGACTTTGAAGCATTTATTTTAGCATTTTAGTGAATTGAAATTACGGGTGTACTTACAGATCTAATGGCTTCATACAGAATCCTCAATATCAATTGTTTTTTCACTTTATATTTGATTCTTAAAAACACAATTGTCAAATTATAAAATAGATGCAATTTGAGATCTACTCCATAAATATAAGAACGGCGCAACACTGGTTGACAGAGCAAGACAATGCTACTAGTTAAAGTCTATCGGTTTTTAACATCTAAACATTAAAATCGATCGGTATTTAACATCTAAACATTAAAGTATCGGTACTTAACATCTAAAATCTTCTACGCTGTTGCCTTGTCAAGTACCGTACTGTGGCAGATACACTTTAAAAAACTTATGCCTATAAATTCCAACTATTCATCAGTAGAAGTTTTGCTATGAGGCTATGTACAATAATATACAGGCTAACTTTTAGAGCGCCATGTGGCGGCATCAAACCGCTTCTAGGGCGCTTTCACAGTTCAATTTGCAGTACCAATAAACGAGTCATTTACAACATCAACAAGAAAAAGCTAACTTTTGGCAATGCGAGAAGTTACAACCCGCAAATCGCTGGCTTTCATTTCATTTCTGTTTAGTCGTCACTCGTCAGCAGTGATGCCATTGGACCTGAAAGGAATATCCTCAGATTTGATGAATTTTTCCTTAAAATTAATTAATATTGCCAAAACACTTTAAAAGTGAATTAAATAGGACGTGGCCAGGACGCGTCCAGAGGAAAAATTGAAAGTCGCCAAAGCCATTTAAAAAATTGATTAATATTGTCAAAACCCTTTAAAAGTTAATTAAATCGGATGCGGCCCGGACGCGTCCAGAGGCAAAATTTAATGTCGCCAAAGCCAAAAATATCTGTACCCACTGCAGATCCTAGATCTTTCGAAATATCCGTAAATGTGGGGATATATCCCCAGGACTGGCATCACTGAGAAGGAGCAACGGAGCTTTACAAAATTCGTTGACTTTATCCTTTATATAATATTATATTTATATAAAAATATTTTCGTGAACCCAATAACAGGCATAGTAATGGGTCCATAACAACAACCTAATGCCAGGGGAACTACTGTTCCCATGGCTTTATTTTAGGCCATGGAGCTTTAGGTTACAACTAAGATCAACACACAATAATTGGCCTAAAGTTGCAATTATTATATATTATGAATATAAAATTATAAAGAAAATTAGTTTAGATTCCGTGACTAAGCATTAAATGGTCGCATTTGAGTGGAAAATATTTTCCAGTTCTTCATTCTCATAAAGTTTTTTCTTGTACTGTATAAACTTTCTACAGTTATTAAACCTTTTTCATACCGATTAATCTTCCTCGTTGAAGTAAGTTGATGTAGTTTTCATATATCTACTACAATGAAAAGCTATAAATATATACTATTTAAATTGTGTACATCTGGAGTGATATGCTTTACGATGTAAGTCAAATAAAACATCGAAACGTAACAAAAGAAAATTTTTATGCAAAATCAAAATTGCGTGAAATTCGCTACCTTTAGGAACAATAACGAGATTTAGTGCATCTTACTGATATTCATGTACATCTCCCATAAACAACGCTTGAGGATTACTAAAAAATACGTTATCAACATTTTAGCTGCCAGCACAGCCGGCAGATATTATAATTTGTATCCGGTTGAAAAATGAGCTCCGCTTAAATATTTAGGGTATAACGCAGCGACCGGAAAAGTTAAAATTCAACATCAAAAGCGTTTTTTTCTGGTTTTTCTTTCTTGTTGTCGATTCTGCAGCATTTGACAAATAAGTATTTAATTTAGCGTAATCTCATTTTTTATTTATCTATTTCATTCATTCAAAAAGAGCATTCATTCAAATAATGATAAATTGAGCCAACAAAGGCTTTTGTAGACTACTGAATACTATTTCAAAAATAAAATCAACGCTTGCATTACGCATCAAAAATGGTAAAGAAACTATAATATAATCAATATCATCAATAAAGTTTTCTCAAAACAAAACATTTCATGCTTTCAGTATTAATCTGGAGCACCGGTACGCCTATATTATTAGTGTTTCTAAATGCTATAAATGACAACACATTATAAAGAAATGAGAGGAAAACCGGCTCATTTTAAAATCCGAAGCGATACATCATAATCATCAAAATACAAATTTAAAAAAAATATTTCAAAATACAAAACCAATCACATCTAGAAAACGTACAAAAGCAATACCAATTACGCAGCAGTAAAATCTCTGAACAACACGGTGTGTGAAGCACATCAAAATTATATAACGCGTTTATACGATGTGCACAAATTATGGCTATTCAGAACGAAATACACCTCATAAGCAATGCATGTTTCTTAGCATGGTATAATACAGAAATTATTGTATAAAATGTTGACTACTGCTATTTGCCAATAATTGAACACAACGAATATTGTTGTAGAACGCAAAAGTCTTTGAGGGCTAACTTTCTAATTTCTTTCATAAATCTGAAAAGAAAGCAAGAAGTTGTTATAATAGAAACTCTTAAATATTATCAGTGGATTGCATTTATTTTCCAGCACCCCATGTTACACGTGCCTTTTATAACAAACAAGAATTTGTAGAACAATTATTCAATTTTTTTGGTCTGTTCACAACTAAAACTCGTAACACTGCTGTCTGCATTTCAGTTAGTTGCAGCCTATTAATTCATGGCAGTTTTTTCATCCTAATATCACTCAATGATCAGTACTAACGAACAAAGTAATTCACCTCAATGCCACCGTCCATCTAGAACTTCAAACTTCTAGCTTTCTGACTTTCATTACCCCGCAGTCTTCAAACATCTATGTACACTTTCATCGAATCCTACATGCAAACCGGTTCTGATTTAATATTCTGACTCTTACGCAACTGCTGCATATGAATTGGTGCGTTCGATGGCCAATCGCATTGCGTCGACTGCGGCGAGAAGCTCAACCATTGGTCATGGGAGTCGGGGGAGGGCGTGAGGTAGCTCTTAGGCGACGGGTAGCCAACAGGCGCCCCCATTGGGGGCGTGCCGCAGCTTGAAATGCTGTGCTGCGATGGGGGAGTGGGGTACTGACAGAAATCTACCATCAAACCCGCAGACTGTTCCCTATCGTGCGTTGGTATAAAGCCGTAATCCGCATATCCATTCATATCCGCAGCGTGCGGGGTATTGCCCACGAAACAGTCATATCCACCCGACTGCTGCTGCTGCATAAGCTGCTGCTGCTGCTGCCGTTGCTGCTGCTGCAGAAAATGCTGCTGGTTCTGCTGCAGCCGTTGTTGCATGAGCTGCTGCTGCAGCTGCTGCTGCTGGTACTCCAAATGCAACTGCTGCTGCAACTGCTGCTGCTGCTGAAGCTGCTGCAACTGCGTCGAATGAGTCAACGCCTGCAAATGCACGGGAGATATCGGATTCGAGCGCCGTACCGGCGAAGCGACACAAGTCCTCAAAGGCTCAACCACCCCACCATTCGACGACGCGCCATATTCACTGGCAACCCCACCTTCCGGCGAATTTCCCATTGCACGATCGCGAGTCACTTCGTATTCGTGATTCATGCGATTCTGATTCATGTCGTACTGCAGGTCGTTCCAGTATTGCTGCGCGATCGAAGGCATCGTCTGAATAACCATGTTTGCTTCTGTTTCCTCCTGCCACTGCTCTTGCTCAGTTACCCGATCTATGCTTGCAGCCACATTGATCGTCTGTGCATTAACGACATTATGAGATTCAACAGATGAAGCGCCAGCCTCCAGTAGTGGATCAGAAAGAGTCGTATCTCCCTGACCGGCGTGACATACAATTGTTCGATGGTTCTCCTGCGGCATGGCCTTAGCGATCGCCCGACTGGATTTAGTTGCAGCTGGTGTCATCGACGCAGACACTGCCTTGCTAGGCGCCGAACTCCCCTTTGTCTTGCCACCCACAGCACCATTCGACGAAGTCGCGGCTTTCACGTCGTTCACAAGTCCGGGCACCGCCGGCAGCAAATACCTTAGCGCCGGCTCTTCCCTCGCCTTCCCCTCCCCTCCCCCCGCGCGCTTCTTGTTCAAGTTCTTCGACTGCTGCTGGATGTATGGGGGTGGGACGAGCGACGGTGACGCGTACGCCGATCCCGTTACACCGGCTTTCGACGGTGCAAAGTCATCAAACAATTTCACTATGTCGGCGTGGTGGTTCAGCCGGGCCACCTCGACCGGCAGCCGATCCATGCTGTCCGGCACGCCGCTGTTGGCAAAGTTTTCTAAAAGAAGCTGCGCGACGGCGTGGCTGCCCTCGCGCGCGGTCACGAAGAGCGGCGTCTCACTGTCGTTGTCCTGCTGGTCGCGATTGGCTCCGTGCTGAAGTAAGAGCGTCGCCGATTGGACGCTGTCCACAGCCGCCGCCCAATGGAGCGCCGTCCGGCCTGTGCGCGACAATTCACTGGCTTGGTCAAGTATGCGGGTATTGTGAGTAATAGAATTTCGAAGTTGAATAAGATAACGTGCTTGTCAAATTGATTCTATTTGGTTCTGAAAGCAGGCACATTTGTAAATTTTAATTCGACAGATCAGTGAAAATCTGAACGTTTTTTTTAGATTGGTTGATCATTCAAAGATGCTCAGAGTGACTTGAAACAAACACCATGCTTCCATAACTGCAGCCTAGGGGTGTAGACAAAAAACTTAAAAAAGGACTTTTGTGCATGCATTTTGTGCCCACACAATTTTATTTTGTTATATATGCTAGATTGTACATGTCATGTTTGGCTTGCCTTGGTTATCGGCCGCATTGGCGTCGATCTGTGGCGCCTTGAGAAGCTTGCGTACAGTGGCTTCAGTGTCCAACTTGACGGCCTGGATCAGCGCCGTGGTTCCATCTCGCGACCTCGCGTTGATCTTTACTCGAGCATCACTCAACAGGATCTAAATCGGAGTAGAAATATGAATTGTAACAGGATTGAGGTTGTATAACTTAGCTGCTGAAATGACGCTCGATGTAAATTCGATACAAGGATCTTAGACATCATGAAGCAAAGAAGTATAAATTTCGGTCAGTAATTCCAGTAAAACTTATCACTCAATAAGTAAATCATTTTTTATTTGCAAGAAAAATGAAGAATCATATTTTGAACAAAGCAGAAAGAATTCATGAACAAGGCACAATCAGCGATAGTTCTATGTTTTAACGGGCTTGTCACCCGCTACAATTAAACGAATATTACGTTTACAAATTTACAAATAAGCTTAACAGAAATTAAGAATTAAAAAATACATCGAGACAATAAATACACAGAAATCACATAAATTTATCTTGCAAATTTTCTGAAAGCCGATCGCTTCTACCTTGAAGACCTCCTGCGTATCCGCTGCCACAGCGACGAGCAGAGGAGATCTTCCGTTGCGGTCGAGAGAGTTTACATCCGCTCCAGCTGCCAGAAGCTTCCGGGCCGCCTGGGGGTTGCCGTAGCGAGCAGCTAGATGCAACGGCGTCTCGCCTACGAGCGGACAAAACCAATTACGACTATTGGTTAGAAGCAGTTGGAAACACCAGAGCAGGACACTCTCGCATATTAAATCCAGTGAATCCACGCACCACACGTAATTTCACCTACAATACTAAGACAGAGGGTTCTTTTAATGATAGGTAGAAGTTATAGTTCAGTATAGGAATTCATAGTTCAGTATAGTGCCGATCTGAGAGGTAGAAAGGGGTTGGAAGCTGTGGGGTAGGTGGTAAGGAGAAACCGACTGAGATGGCTGGGGCATGTTTTGAGAAAGGTACCGGATCATTTGATGTGGAAATATCTGGATTATGAGGTAGCTGGGAAGAGACAAATAGGGACACCGGAAACGACGTGGAAAAGCTTGACAGAGAAGGATATGAGAGCTAGAAAATTGAGACGCGAAGATGCGACGGATAGGAAAAAGTGGAGGGTGGGTGTCCATGACTGCAAATGGCCTACCCCTGTGTTAGTGGGGAATGCGGCCACAAAACGCAAGTGTGTGTGTGTGTTCATCTACTGGTAGGGTATACACGGAAAGATCAAGAATTAGAATTCTGACTTAACAAAGGATGCCACACAAAAAAATTATGAAGTGTAATGAATTATATATGTAGATTAAATTATTAGAAAAAGATTACAAATTAGATTAAATCTACAATCATCGAGCATCCAACGTTTCTATATATGGAAATAGACATAATTTTTTTTTTTTCTTTTATTGAGGTCTTTTTGTAAATTTGGTATATGCGCTTTTTGTGCGTGAGTATGATTATGTTCCTCACGACTTGCGATACTTCAACACAAATTGAACGAATAGCTTCTGACAAAATAAAAAATACTTAAATATTGATCAAAAACGATGATAAATGCTGATCGCTCAGATCACAGAGACCTCTTGCATAGATATCTGTTTTCACTGTCAACGCCAAATGTAGGCAAAATATCAAATGTCATGCAAACGCGAGACCAAATTATTTGGTAGACCAGCAGCAAAAATTAGCTTAAAATCAATTATATTACCGGTTGCGTCGGTGCGCGCGTTCAGGTCAGCCCCCACGCCGAGCAGATAGCCGACGGTTTCCCCCCGGTCGCTCGACATGGCAGCGATCATGAGGGGCGTCAGCCCATCCGGCCCCCTCACATCCACATCACCCATCCCCCCCTCGTCCGCCTGGGGTGGGGTAAGGGCCGGGGGGAAGCGGAGCATCTTCCCGCCCGCTGCCTCACGGTGAATCCGCGTAAATTCGCGTTGGGGGGTGTCTCCATTGAGGTCGAGTGGGTCGGTGATTGTGCTGTCGAGCTACGCAAAGAACAAAAACTAGATCAAGAATTTTGATAATTTATGAGTAAATGCAAAATGGGCCTGAGAGAAACTGAAATGAAATATCTTTAAAATACTCCAACAAAATTCGAAATATCATCGTTGCTAAATTGAAATGCAATTTTTTATTTATTTCATCATATGCTCAAAAGGCAATACATTAACGTTAACTATAGAAAAACAGAAAAAGCTAAGTACAGTGAAGAAATTCGCACAGTGCAACAACATGCAGTTCAACTACAATAATACTGCAGTCTGCAGATATAATCAACCATGCTGCAATAGAATTCAATTTATAAATCAACACTGGGACTGCGTGTCGAAATAAAATGAAATCAAATTACAAGACTACAAGTTACGAGATCCAATTTGACCAAACACTTTTAAACCACAGAAATTTCCTTTGAATCAATTGTTTAGTAAGCAACAATATTAATTTTTATTCTGAGACCGGATAAAAGATAGTTGTACATATAAGTAGAACCATACAAGATTCTGCATTACCATGCGTCTCTTGGATTTAGAGTGTTCCAAACTGTCGTCATCACTCCATACGTCATCCCTGGCGCCACCTGTCTCCTTCTTGTGCAAACTGTTCACGTTCAGCGGACTGATCGCCATATTTCTGCACAGACACAAAATGAAATAAAATTATAATGATATTCTAAAAAAACTTGCTTTGAAACAAGATTATCATAGAGCAAATCATTTCAAAAATGAATGAATTTCAATGGTAAACGTGGCAAACGTAAAAAAGTGTCGACCATTGACTGAGCACGGAAGCACTCAGGCACTTAACCACTGATCCTAGCTTTCTGAAACGTATGCAGGGAGTCAGAAAAAGAAAACTTAAATTGGATAAAGGTTGGTGGTCATGAAATGTTTTTTTTTTTTGCCTGGACAACTTATGGAGCGCCATGTCGTGACCTTGAAGTGACCATGAAGTCACTTCTTACAGGTGCAGTACACGACTCGACATGATGAGGTGCTGGTGTTTCCTTCATTTAATTCGTGAAGCGCCGCTGCCAGTTGGATCAACCATAACACCTACGTCAGCATTCACAGTCCAGCTGACTCTTGGATCAGATTCGCCAGGTCCCAGGACTGCTGAGCTCTGACGGGCGCTCAATATATATCAGTGAACGCGCCCTCACCCTCACCGCAGCCCTAACCCTAACCCCGCCTGTTTTCGCTGCTGCTCCCCCAGACACACTGATAAACTTTGAGCTCGTAGCTAAAGAGATGGTCCCTCAACTTGTAATGAAATCTCCGACCAAGCATTCACAAGCTGATCCCATCCCGACTTGGCTACTGAAGAAATGTGTGGGGCTCCTTGCACCCTTCTTCACTGATCTCATCAACACCTCGATAACTAACTGTACTATACCAGAGCGCATGAAAATGGTCATTGTTACTCCAATTCTTAAAAAATCGAATCATGATCCCTTGGATATCAGAATTT
>JAQIWG010004154.1:0-16545 GCA_034695025.1 Chamaedrilus cognettii | reverse complement strand
GTATACATTGTGCATCCTGTCCGTATCCGTATACATTGTGCATCCTGTCCGTATCCGTATACATTGTGCATCCTGTCAGTGTCCGTATACATTGTGCATCCTGTCCGTATCTGTGTACATTGTGCATCCTATCAGTGTCCGTATACATTGTGCATCCTGTCCGTATCTGTGTACGTTGTGCATCTTATTCCTATTCGTATACATTGGCTTGCAACAATTGGTGTTGACAGGCCAAGGCTGACTCGGTGGAGGCGCTGGAGAAGTACCGGGGAAAGTGTGAGCCCTGCTTTCTCTTCTTCGCTGTGAGTCTCAATGACGCTTCACTTTCATTTCATAATAAAATAATAATAGGGGGTTTAGTGTCCGTTTCGGCGTCTAATGACGTCATTGGGGGGATTCCATACTAACTCGGATTATGGATTCGATGGCGCGTCGGTTTGAATCCTGGCCGCGGCAAAGATTTTGAGTCACATCGTGTACCTTTGGCGAGGGTGGTTTAAATTCACCAGCCGTGCAAATAATCATCAACTATGGTGGAGTGCAGAAGAAGATTTTTTTTGTAGTTTATCACAAAGACTATTGTGATATTCGGTTCTGACAATTTGATTCTATATGTTCGGTTCTGTGCAAGAGAGCCGGCACGGAACCACTCCCCTTTCTTTAGTCGCGTCTTACGACACACTGGGAGCTCTGGGCTGCAAGCTAATTCTTTGTATAGCTTCCAGGGGGTTGCAGAAGAGGAAGAAGTAGGCTTACAACAATGTTTTACGGCTACATATTGTACCTGCATACTAGAATAATTGTGCCTTGCTACGATCCCTCTGTTACGATCCCTCTGTTACGATGCCTCTGTTACGATCCCTCTGTTACGATCCCTCTGTTACGATCCCCCTGCCCTCTGCTGCAGACGGGGATTCTAGTTGAGGTCATCCGCGGGGTCAACTCGCCAAAGCTGATGTCCGCCATCACGGAGCAGCTCGCGCAGGAGAAGAAGGTTCTGGAAGGCACCGCGCAACGACTGGAGGTCGGCCATTTTGTTTTTTGTCGAACCTAACTGTTGAGTGAGCAGAGCTTGGATGTCTTTATCAATATGCAATTGTATGCGGTGTTATATCATGAGCAGTATCATTCATAGGCTGTGATTTACGCCTTATGTGATTTATGAGCGAGGCGCTGTGGTGTAGTGATTAAGGCGTCTGACTTTTGAGTCCAGAGGATCAGGGTTCAAGTCCTCGCGTCGCCAACTATGAAACCATGCGTTACAGGTCATTCAGCAAGGCTGTCAAACACATAAGTGTCGCTAGCTGCTAACCCCGTACCAGATAATTATTTATTTGGTTGACGTCAGGAAGGGCATCCGGTCGTTAAAACCCAGCTCCTGCAGTCCTCACAAAGGCGCATACGTCTAAACCTGCGTGGAAACATGGACATTATCAGAATATACAAAAAAGGCGGTTATGAGCACACGATGATACATTATTCAAGTTAAATCATGATCGAATAATCCTGGTCGGAGCATGGGCACAAGAACGTATCCATTTGTGGGTGCCCATGTTTGTCTTGTGGAGCAGGGTCTTACAGGCCGGATGCCTTTGCTGACGCCCATCCTGCCAGAGGGGAGAAGCAGAGGCACGGCTGCCATGCATAGCTTTATGTCATATCCGGGGTATTACATAATCCTGAAAGGATGTTGTAGGGGAGAATATCTGCACACCACAGGAAGTGATGTGGAGACCAATGTTTCCTCTAAGCTAAAAAATCTGTGAATGGTTCGAGAAAGGTTCTGTGGGTCCGTACACACTTTTTGAATCTGCTGCAGTAGCAGCCACTGCTGCTACTGCAGCAGTGGCTGCTGCTGCTACTGCTGCCTCTGTTGCTGCTGCCACTTCTGCTGCGCTGCTTCTGCTGCTGCTGCTGCTGCTGCCACTGCTACGCCTGCTGCTGCCACTGCTGCTGCTACTACTGTTGCGGCTGCCACTGCTGCTGCTGCTGCTGCTACTGCTTGCTGCTGCCACTGCTGCTGCTGCTGCTGCTGCTGCTGCTGCTGCTGCTGCTGCTGCTTCTGCCGCTGCTGCTGCTGCTGCTGCCGCTGCTGCTGCTGCTGCTGCCGCTGCTGCTCCCACTCCCATTACTGTCCATCAGTGCTCTGACTGGTGGTGTGGTGGTGCAGATCTTCGATCCCAAGTTCCCCCCGACGATGAAGCGCGAGGCGGGCGCAGAGAGGGGCATGGAGGGAGAGGAAGAGGACGATGAGTCCAGCGAGGAGGAGGAGGAACTGACTGAGGAGGAGAAGGAGGCGCAGAAGGGTGAGTGGGGGGTGAGTGATGGGTGAGGGGGAGGGGTGAGGAGGGGGGTTGAGTGGGAGGGTGAGTGGAGAATTTGGACTACTATCAACCTAGAAAGGAACTCGTCCAAGCTGAACAGCTAACAAAACGAGACTTAGAGCTCACGGAAAGACACGGATCGTAACTTATGATAATTTTGTAGCTTCCCTCCACACCCGCAGGCTCATTTGAAAGTTACATGAAATAGATTATCATCAAAAACAGCTAAGAATGAACCTTGTCCATCCTAGACCTAACCCATACCTACCTAACCCTAAAGAAATCCTAGTCTGAACCGAATTGAACCTGAACCTAACGTCAAGAATTGTTTCAAATTACGGTGCAGGCGCTGTGAGCATCCGAAAAATTGGCTCAAGTATGATCTTGGTATGATCTTGGAACCGCTTCTTAAATAGAATTTTGTCAGAGGCAGCATGATGACGGAATTGGTTTAAAACGATTTTGCCATTGGCTGCAAAAATTAGCGAAAATCCACGTGATTCTAGACAGCCAATAGAAGCCCACCTTATAGTATGTGCCACCGTTTTTGCTGCCTCGTGATAATATGATTTTTTGGTGCCGTGTGCGCCAGCAGCTGTATTACTGGCATGGTGTAGGACTTTAGTTGTCCATATTTTTTCCTATCATCAATGCCTCTTATCGGTAGGCTGCTTTGATCCTTGCTAGGAAAGAAAGCCTAGTTGGTTTGTGTTAGCGTTTTGTTATTGGCTTTTTTGCTCATTTTCGCATAGTTTTGCAAAATTGCACGCTGGTGACAACTGCGTACCGGTACTGAATACCTTACGGGCTGCTGGTTTCAAGCCACTGTGAAGTTTCACTTTGAATAAAGGTCGATGATATAAATTTTACATTAAGTAAATTAACAAGGTCAGTTAAAGTATAGTCAAGTCAGTTATGGTTAGATAGAAAAAATTTAAGTTAGTGTTAAGTTTAGTTGTTTGCTACGGTACTTTATTGTGCAATTGATTTGGTTTCATCTGCCTATACTAAAGTTGAGTACTTTAGTTCATAATATGATTAATTAATTATCGTATGGTTGGTAGTTATCGTAGTTGAGTATGGTTAGTATTTATTGAAATTAATTTAGTAGCTAATTGAGTATACACACACGCACTCGGTTTAGTGGCCGGGTTCCCCACCTGGGCGGGGGTAGACCATTTGCAGCCATAGACACAAGAACCCGCGTGAATTGACCCCATGTGGGGCATCGGGGCAACGTACGAGGCCTTCTGGAGGAGTGACAATTAACCCAAAAATTAATATGATTAAGGAATATTACTGGAGTATAGTCATCGCTTAGTTCAGTATAGTTAGCAGTTAATCATTAATTAGCAATTAGTTAAGGTTAGTTAGCTGTCGGTTAAGCTTGATGATTAGAAAGGCTTCATGCGAAAAATAGTATAGTAAGATGCATCAATCTCAATGACAACTGCAATTAATTCAAACCGATAACTGACTGGGGTGTGATTGGGCGGAGAAGGAGACATGCAGGTGGGGGGTGAGATCGTGAATTACACGGAATTGCCCCAGAGGGCCGTGTCCCCATTCTATCGTCAAGGTAAAGATGGCCTCCGGGCGCCATTTTGTGGTCACATTGCTTCACAGCTGGCTGCAGTTGTCCATTCGCTTGCGATTATTTAGCTTCCTACTGAGTGGCGTGAAATTTTGACTTGTTCCGATGAAATGAAATATGGTAATTTGGTTTTTGGCATGAGATTAAGACTAGGTATTGCTGGAATACAACTAATTGTATGTTTCGGGGATCAAAATTTTTGAAAAATTTATGAAATTGAAACTTGCATTGTTTAAAAACGATCTCATTTCAAGTTTTTGGTATGAAAATTTGTTAAAGCTAGGTGCAAAATATTAATTGGCATTGCAATGGTAATTAATATTTTGAAGAAAAACTGGCCGAAGAAAACTAGTGGTTTATCAGTAGATTTTGAGATATTTAATTGATTGAGGGATCTGAGTTTGAATTCTCCAGATATATCTTGGGATATTTCTATAAAATTATGCATTCTACAATTCAAGCTTGAGAAATGTTTGTGAAAAAATGCTATCAATGGATATTGTTGGCCGTCATACCCAGGTTCTAGAGACATTCCATTTTGTTTCAATGGTCACACTTTTAAATTTTGGATAGAAAATTGTTAAACATTGGCATCAAATCTTAACGCACAGGCCTTGCATTGCTTAAATTTCTTTAAACTAGGACTGTTGAGTATTCGTGCTATCAATACGGTATTTTTTTAATGAAAGATGGTACGGTATTTCAAGCAAAGTAAAAGGTGAAATTCAAATTTCTGAACCTTTTACACGTTTCGGAAGAGTATTTTTTTTGATCTGGATCCTTTGTCACTGAAGGGTGTGATCAATATTTTTAGACAAGGGTTTCGCATCGCGAGAGAATGGGCAACTGTACATTAGTGACACCGGTCATTCCGCCGCCGCATTTATATACCCAGTTCCATGCTTTCACGCTTTTGCGAGGAAATAGTGTTAGATTGCATGATTTGCATCATTCGAAATCAAGATGGAGATCGAGCTATAGCACTGACCAATCAGAGCCCACGTAAAACAGTTAAATCTTGTTTTTGTGATGATTCAAGAGCGATGATTGGTCAGTCTTGAGCTGGATCTTGATCTCAGCACGCCTTCATGTAATCCGACATAAACGTACAGGGGTTGTGGTTTTTGCTTTGTCACTGAGTGGAGTTTATAAAGACGATTAATTTCTGTGGTTAACTTTTTACATGCATGACATTAAGCTCTTTTTCCCTTCGAAACGAAGCTTCTTTTCATTTTTTAAATTTTTCTTTCAGTTTGTCTTAGCTTTCGACCACAGTACAGTATTTATATATAATATTCTTTCTGCTGTCAATAGTTTTTTGGAGCCGATATCGTTCATTCTTGCTTCGGTTTTTTCTCAAATGTCAAGCTCACTTTTTTTCGCCAAGCAAACTTAAATATTACTGAAACACACTGAAAAACACACTGAAAAAATTATGTCATGCCAACGAGAATGCTGAAAGCGTCATTAGCAGTCTGGCATTATTTGTGCGAGCAAAAATTATAGGTCAAAAGTCAGAATTACTAACTACGTTGTAGGCCTGCTTGTACCAATGCTTTTCATTCCCGAGTCTGAGGCTACTACTGGGGCAGCTGGCCTTCTTCTCGCGGTTGGGAAGGATTGACAAAGCGTAGCGATGCGGTAGGCTCTGCAGGCACACCTCATCATCATCATCATTTACGTTTTAGGTCAACTTTTCCATGCTAGCACAGGTTGAACGTTTCCCACGCCGAGATCCCCACAATTCCCGATTCTTTGCAATGTCTCTACTCACGCCACGTTCCTTCATATCATTCTCCACTGCCGCCCTCCATGTTTTCTTTCCCCTCCCCCTCCCAAATTTGCCCTCCACAACAATATATCTACATGCTGATACCCAATCGTCCTCATTCATCCGTTCTACATGCCCAAACCACCTGTCTCCCCTTCTCACCATGTCCGTTACACACGACACCACATACGACACCTAGCCTTTTTCTCAGATCTTTGCTTCGACATTTTTTCTTTAATGACACTCCACACATCCATCTCACCATCATTTCCATCATCATCATCATCATCTCACCTACACCGTGGATGATACCTTGCTATTTCTTGCCTGTGTCACCTGCTCAAAAGCCAAAGAAAGAGAATGAGCTCTCACGATATGGACGTTATGGGTTACAGTACTTTCTAGGCCCCATGCGATCATCAGCTTCTCTTCTAAGTCAGATGTCGTATTGTTTTTAAAAGGACAATCGAATCATTAATGTTTTGGAGATACAGTGATGCTCTTACTCGATATTTCTACTTTAAAAAATATATCTTAGAATATAGGAAATGTAGGAATATAGGAAAAATATCATGGACTTTCAATTGTGCTTTTGGTTACTCGAGTGAGAAGGAGTTGCGTTACTGCTAGATGGCTAGGGTGAATTCATCTTGCTATTAGCATTTAGAGTGGATTCTATAGTCGTTCCTCTGTTCTCACCTTTGCTTTTACCTTAGCATAGGAAGAAATGTAACGGCAGCCCTTGCCTGCCATTCGAAATAAACTCTCAATTATATTTATCACAAAAAACTTTCTTTTTTTTTAACACGAAATGACATATATTTGAATTCAGTTTCAACAGAAGAATTTTGCTTGAAATCTCTTTGTTTTGAATTTTGAATTTGAATTTTTTTCAGTTTTTGAATGGCAGTTACAGGCTGCCGTTAAATTTGCTCTTGCGCTAAGATAAAGGTAAAGGCGAGAATAAAGGAACGACTATAAAATCCACTCGTAGTCTTCGTAGCAGCTTAGCCTTCTGCTTGAGGTCAGGAATTAAGAAAATATGGATTGAATCTCGAGCATAGATCTGGGTAGACCTCTTTCATAAATTCGAAAAGCTTGTTGATTGCTCGGCTTCGATTGTTTGTTGGTTTGTCTTTTACTTGCATAGTATTATTGTGTCCCCGATGTCTCCGAGGGCGTCCTTGGATGTCGAAATGGACTAAGCTCATTATTGTTGCTGTGTCTCTACGCTCCTAAAGACGTTGTTTAGGCTTCGTAATTTTTCATCCGCCAATCGTTAGGTGGCGTGGGAAATTTATCACCTGTCAATCGTTAGATGGCACGGGGAATTTATCACCCGCCAATCGTTAGATGGCGCGGGGAATTTATCACCCGTCAATCGTTAGATGGCGCGGGGAATTTATCGCCCGCCAATCTTTAGATGGTGTATGGAATTTCTCACCCACCAATCGTTAGACGGCGCGTGGAATTTATTATCCGCCAATCGTTAGATGGCGCGCAGAGAATTTTTCACTCACCAATTTTTAGATGGCGCGCGAGGAATTTATCATCCGCCAACTGTTAGATGGTGCGGTGGTGCGGTGTCTGGTTGCAGTTTACCTGCCGAGAATCTTCACTGTCTGCGTCATCCTGCCCGACGTCGTGGCCGACGAGAAGGTTCCAGAAATCATTCAAAAGGTGACCGGCGTCTTATCTCTCTTACTTACACATACAGTCAGAAAAACAGCCCCGTAGCGAATTCGCTATAACTCGGCCAGACATAAATTTTTTTGCCTCACATTAGCAGGGATTTGTGCTGAGATAATTTGGCACAAATTCTCCAAATTTTAAGTGAAAATATCTTTGCATTCAAACTTTATGGAAGTTTGAACAACGCGCATTTGCTGATCCGCTATTTGTAACCAAAAACCTCAAGCCGCTCGAAGGTGTCACTGATTATTTTATTTCTTTTTGCAAAAACTTACATACCTTATGAATGGATGCATATTTTAGATTGAAATTTTGGGAACGTATGCCAAATTATCTCAGCTCCAATCCCTGCAAATATGAGGTGAAACCTTTACATTTTGGCCGAGTTATCGCGAATTCGTTAGGGAGTTGTTTTTTATGACGCACTCTGTATATTTGTTCATTAGGTTGACAACAGACATGCCGCCGTCATTTTCAAAAGTAAAGGTTACAATATGCACATTTACAAACGTCAATTGCCTACTATTAGCAGTTCAGTTCAGCTCCCAAATAAGGCTCAATTGAGGACTCGATATTAATGTATCAAGACTATAGTATGAAATTAAGGTATTAAAGTTAGTGTCACCATAGGTTGAAGATTATGTTAAAGTTTGCTGGTTAGATAACATTCCTCTTCCCACAAGGGCCTTACAAGTTACAAAGTTGGAAAGGAGAGGGGAAAGAAAACATGGAGTGATGCAATAGAGAGCGATATGAAGGAGCGAGGTTTGAATAGAGAGATGGCAAAGAATCGGGAGTTATGTAGGAGTCTCGTCTTGGGAAATGTCCAATCTGTGCTAGCACGGAAAAGTGGACGTAAAACTTATATGATGATTTACAAGCCTGGCGCGGCGAGGCACTGTGGTGTAGTTGTTATGTGTCGAAAGGATAAACCGCCTGCTGGTCAGGGAACAAGGAATTGGCTTGCAGCCCAGAGAGCTCCCGGGCGAGTTGCAAAAAGCAACTATGGAATGGGAAGCGATTATGTGTATGGCCCTCCACAGAACTGGACTATAATAGTCTTACTACACACGGTCCTTAAACTACAAACCCCCCCCAGCCCCCTCATTGCATTTTCCCATCTCAGTCTATTACCCTTCATATCTGGTCCCGGACATGACGTTGAACTGTGCCCGGAAGCCCTGCTCTTGCTGCCACCAGTGGGCAGGACTGTGGTGTTGTGGTTAAGGTGTTGGCGAGAGGTTAGGCGAGTACCAGAGACCTGGGTTCAAGTCACGGCGCCCACGACTATGAAACCATGCGTTACAGGCCCTTCAGCAAGGCTGTTAAACACACGGGTGTCGCTATCTGGCAACCCCATGCCAGGCAATTACTTATTTGGTTTTATGGCGTTTGTAAGTGGTTGTAAGAAGAAGTGGAAGAAGACGGTGCTGTGCACAGATCGAGGGGGCGGGGCTGAGCGTTGTGGAACAGAAGGAGATCACGCTCACAGCCGATCAAGTTGCCCACGTCTGGGCCTCCGATGTCAACAAAGTACGACTGAATACAGATTCTTGCTCTCTGCCCAGATGCTCTCAATCCAGATACTCGCTTTCTGTTCAGATACTCTGAAACCAAATACTTACCCTCTGTCTAGATACTCTCAATCCGGATACTTGCTCTCTGTCCAGATACTAGCTCTTAGTCCACACTCGCTCTCTATCCAGATACTTGCTCTCAGTCCAGATACTCGCTCTCTATCTAGATACTCGCTCTCAGTCCAGATACTCGCTCTCTATTCCGAAACTCGCTCTCAGTGCAGATACTCGCTCTTAGTCCAGATACTTGCTCTCTATCCAGATACTCGCTCTCTAGTCAGAAACTCGCTCTCAGTCCAGAGCAAATAAAATAAAATAAAATAAATTTTATTACAAACACTTGTAGGTTATAAGCAAGCAAGTGTTCGCTAAAACGTGTTCATAACTCCGGACAACAGGCGCTGAGTGCGACACCCCCAGAACGTGCTCAAGTTGCCCGGCCTTTGCAAATGTATATATTGTCATTTTTGACGCTATAGTATGTTGCACTATTTGGTTACAAAAATGACATTGTCAGCTCTGGATTGTACGGGTGGCAATATCAGCCGACATAAAATTATTCAGTAATATAAAATATTAGGTTAAAAACTTTGCGATATACGCTTGAGTTCAAACATTATGCATGTGGCTTGCATTCTATTTCACTGTGTGCTGCAAATAATTAAAATCAAGCAAGCAAGAATAATTTAAAATCGGTTAAAATGCTTCTACTGTAAGTAGACTAGAATACATGGCTGTTATTTACTAACAGCATAAGATGTCAGGCCTTTACACTTAGAAATGAATCTAGACATTCCGACATTAGTAATGCCCTAAAAGACCTGAAGGAAGTGGCCTCTACTGTGGATGGCGACAATGAGTTTCAAACATTGACCATTCTGAAAGAGAAGAAGTGCAGTCTGGTATCAAGCCTGGGAGTGGTGGGTTTTAATCTCAACTGTGCCCTCTAGTTTGACCCTGTCGATCCAATAAAAAGAATTTGTCTATTTGGATGGCAACAAGGCCATATAAAATTTTAAAGCAAAAACACACACCCTGTAGGTCAGCCCGAAGCCTCCTGAGCTCAAGGGTGCACAATCTAGCTTTTTCAAGTCGGACAGGATAGTTAAGCCCCTGAAATCCTTGAAGTTTTTTGGTGAAAATTTTCAGCACTGATTCTAACCATCGCACATCCACGCTACCATGCGGATTCCAAACTTGAGAGCAGTACTCTAGTAACGGTGTGATGTATGTTTTAAAGCCAAGTATCAAAATGAACGGAATTTTAGAGACTGATTTTTTTTGCAACAGAAATAATCTCTGCTTAGATTTGGTAATTATTGAAGAGATATGTTCAGAAAAATCTAATTTTGCGCAAAAATTTACGCCTAGGTCGAATACCGCTGGTTTGTGGTAACTTTACGCTGGCAAGAATAAATTAATTTTTCTGGATCTTGTTTTGAGATTTTTGTTTATTTGAGATAACTAGCCATCTAGATTTTTCTGTGGATATGGGTAGTTGCCAGGTGTCCGCCCACTTAGTAATTTTGGCAAGCATTTCGCTAAAGGCCTTACCTTCTATATCATTATATTGAGTGTTGTATGCTTTCAGATCGTCAGCATACAATTTAGAAATGAATGGGAGCGGTATTTCATCTGTGATATTAGTTATATAAAATTTAAATAGGATTGGTCCGATTACGGACCCTTGCGCGACTCAAATTTTCTGAATACAGTTTTAGATGCAGTTCTGCTAGACTCATTTTTTCATTATTTATTTCTTAAGCTGCGAGCATTGCAATAAAATGCCGATAGCAATTCCTCAGGACACTCCAGGATTGAAGATTTAGTATTGAGCTTACTTTTAGGGGTTCTAGGGACAGAATTAAATGCAGGCTTAGAAGAACATGGAATAAATACGCGAGCAAGCGCAGAGAGATGGCTTGATGACGTCAGTGCGCTAGACGTGGGCAGAACTGTGAGCGACGAGATAGGTGATGCTGGTCTCAAGACCTGGCCAAAAGAGAGGGGATAGGAGGTCCTGGTGGGTCGAGGCCTGCATCAAGGCCGGCTGAGGTGGTTTGCTGGAGCTTAAAACGTAGGGACCGTTTGATGCGCCTGCGCTGAAGTAGTAGCCGTGGGAGAGCAGTTGAGATGATGGATTGGTCAGAATACCAAAGTTTGTAGTGCCGTGTTCGTGGCTGACGGCGGCTGGGATGTACATCGTGGGGTTTTGAGATGTGTGGTGGGTGTGGGTAAAGCTATGTAAGATGCCATTGTTCGCTGTGCTGTGCAAGCGAGGTGAACGGGGCGCCATGGTATGGGGGAGCTGCATACATATACATTACAAAGTTTGAATTTGTCGCAGTATTGTGTATTGGGCTTGGATTGTGTATAGGCTGATGGATTACTAGAGATGGCCATGTTGGTTGATAATGGCCTTGGCTTGTGGATTGTCAGAGAGGGGGGGATATGATCGGATTTGAGGAAAGTCGTGGATGATGTCACGGGGAGCAGCTTGAGAAGACCCTGCGAGGTTTGCTGGGGCCGTTTGTGACGCCTGTCGACGACGCGGATGCGTCCATGGCGAGCGTGGGGTTGCTGGCAGCGGCAGTATGTGCCGCTGAGTCCGCGGCGGTCTGCCAAACGTGGCGTTGAGGGCGGCGATCGAACGCGGCCTCCTGATCCTCGATGGAGAGGTCAGGGTTGATGAAGATGTTAAGGGAAATGAAGTTGTCGTCAGCTAGTCGGAGCTGCCGTGCGGTTTGTAAGATGGCGATCGCTGCGGCCTCTGTGTCGAGATGAACGAGGAGACGTCGCAGTCTCCCTGGGTTCCCCTGCGCCTTACCCAGGCACTTTCTGCCCTGAGCGGAGAGCATTGGTTTGGACGAGAGAAACTGTTCGCATATAGAGGTGAACGCACGAGAGTCTCCCTCAGGCGAGCTCTTGGGTAGGCCGGTAACAATAACGTTTATTCGCCGGCGATCCTTACTACTAACCGTCTTAGCAATCAATGAAACTACTTGAGATTGAGAACGAGTCAGTGTGTCCGGAGGTGGACGCCGACCGATGCCCTCTCCCTCATCCACCATCGCCCCGCCCCCTGCTCCGCCAGGCCCCACTCTACTATGCCCTTCTCCCCCACCCCATGCTCCCCCACCTCCTGTCCCTTTGCCTCTCATCGTGCCCACGGTTCTCGCGCCCGCAGGGCCTCCTGTGGTCCAGATGACCGGATGATCGCTGGGTCTGGAACAGCTTTCTAATGATTTTGACAGCGCAATGATTTGCAACTCCTGGTTTTTTACAATTTTCTCAAGCTCATCCACCCGATCGTCGAATGCTAGCCTGCAAGCGTCGCACTTCCAGTGAAGTAGTTTGAGGAAGAGCAGTGCGTTGCTGTGGTGCTGCTGCGGCAGATCGCAGCACTGGAGGCGATGCGACAGATCACACTGATCACAATCGATGCTGTCCCCTGCCTCACAGGCGCCACCGCAAAAAACGCAGTTGTTGCTGTTGGCGGATGTTTGATCATTGTCGAGGCAAGAAGTGGCGTGGCGGGGCGCGGCGCGGCGTGCTTCTTGAGTTTCATCGTCATTCTTGTCGCTACAACCTTGAGATGCTCACTCTCAACCAGATACTCGTTCTCTATCCAGATACTCGCTCTCCATCTGAATGCCCTCAAGCAGTTACTCTCAATCCAAATACATACTCTTAATCCAGATACTCGCAATATGTCCAGATACTTGCTCTCGATCCAGATATTCACTATCAATCCAGATACTATCTCGTAATCTAGATACTTTCTATCCAGATGCTCACTCTCTATTCAGAAACTCACTCAGTCCAGATACTCACTCTCAGTCACATACTCACTCTTTATTCAGATACTCATTCTCTATCCAGATACTTGCTCTCCATCTGAATATCCTCAATTCAGATACTCTCAATCCAAATACATACTCTGAATCCAGATACTCGCAATATGTCCAGATACTTGCTCTCAATCCAGATATTTAGTTTCAATCCAGATACTATCTCGTAATCTAGATACTTGCTCTCTATCCAGATACTTGCTTTCTATCCAGATGCTCGCTCTCCATCTGAATACCCTCAATCCAGATACTCTCAGTCCAAATACTTACTCTTAATTCAGATACTCGCAATATGTCTAGATACTTGCTCTCAATCCAGATATTTACCTTCAATCCAGATACTATCTCTTAATCTAGATACTTGCTCTCATTCCGGATACTCGCTCTCAATCCTGATGCTATCAATCCAGATATTCACTTTCAATCAAGATACTCGCTCTGCATTCAAATACTCTGAATCCAGGTAGGTGCTCTGAACCTAAATACGAATTTGGAATCTCATTACTGTTGTAGTATATGTTTTGATGGACGAAGTGTTGTGTGGTTGTAGCTGATAGATCAAGTGTTGTGTGGTTGTAGCCGTTAGGCAAAGTATTGTGTGGTTGTAGCTATTAGGCGAAGTAGTGTGTCGTTGCAGCTATTAGGCAAAATATAGTGTGGTTGTAGCTGTTAGTGTTATGTGGTTATAGCAGTTAGGTCAAGTGTTATGTGGTTGTAGCTGTTAGATCAAGTATTGTGTGGTTGTAGCTGTTAGGCAAAGCATTGTGTGGCACTTGCAGCCATTAGGTCAAGTGTTTGACATGTATGTGGTTGTCGCTGTTACATCATGTGCTGTGTGATTGCAAGTGTTGTGTTGTTTTAACTGTTAGGGTGCGTTGTGTGATGTGGTGGTGGTGGTGGCGACGCCATCCAAGCCTGTGATTTCCAGGCCCGGATTCCCCAGGCTTTCTGTGGTTTAGGCTGCTGGCTAGGTGTTGCATGGATGAGCTGCTAGCTACCTGCTGTATGGATGCAGCTGCTAGCTAAGTTCTGTGTGGGTGCAGCTGCTAGCAAAGTCCTGTGCGGGTGCAGCTCATAACTAAGTTCTGTGTGGGTGCGGCTACTAGCCTAGTTCTGTGTAGATGCAGCTGCAGCACGCTAGCATAGTTCTGTGTGAGTACAGTTGCTAGCTAAGTGCCATGTGGATGCAGCTGCTAGCCTAGTTCTGTGTGGGTGCAGGCGACCTACCCAGCCCTCGTCGAGTTCCTGACTGGCAAGCCATGCGTGGCGCTGTGTCTCACCAAGGGTGCCTATGGGGACAGGGTCCTTGAGGACCTCAGCGACCTGCTCGGGCCCTCCGTCATCGCAGAGGCCCTCGCCCACGCGCCCTCCAGGTCAGGGGGCGGGCGGGCAGGAAGGAGAATTGTCCCTATGCCATTTCGCAATGGTCAAGGGGTACAATAAAAGTGACCTAACCACTATTTATGGCGTCTATTATGTTAGCGTCCATATTGACGCCATTTTGAGCCCTGGTGAGGACTGCTGGCGCCTCGTGTTTAAATATCAAGGGGTGTCTCGTTGAAACCGAAATGAAAATTGTACAAAATGTGTGTGCAAAGTACTTTGGTATATGGAAGTGAGACATGGCCAGCGAAGGTGGAGGATCTTCAGAGATTAGAAAGGACAGAGAGAATGATGTTGAGATGAATTGGAGTGGATTGTAGATGGATGAATGGAATGGAGTGTCGTTAAAGAAGAAGTGCCGAAGCGAAGAGTTGAGAAAAAGGCTTGGTGTTGAATGTATAATGACTTGGTCAGAAAGGAATTCTGAGGTGGTTCAAACATGTGGACGTATGAGTGAGGATGATTGGGTATCAGCATGTAGATATACTACTGTGGAGGGCAAACTTGGAAAGAGGACGGGAAAGAAAGCATGGAGGGAGACAGTGGAGAATGATATGACGCAGCGAGGCATGAGTAGGGAGATGGCAAAAAATTTAGAGTTGTGGGGGAGTCTCATCGTGAGAAGCGTCCAACTTGTGCTGGCACGAAAAAATGGACGTTGAACGTAAATAGTGATGATGATGTGTATGCAGTCTAAATTTATGCATGTATGCAGCTTGTGTTTATGCACGTATGCAGCCTGTGTTTATGCGTGTATGCAGTCTGCGAGCGATCTTTGGGCACTCGGAGAACATGCTCTCCAATGGATTCTACGCCAGCGCCGACCGAAAAATTGCGCATCGGTAAGCGAGTCTGTTTTTAATATAACAATGATAGTAGTAACTGACTCAAAGCCAGAATGACGTCACAGGCACTTGAGATCGTGCCTCTGCACCTGCACCGTGTTTCTCGCCACGCCCACAATCGGATGTAATGTATTTTATTATTAATCTAGTTGTTACATGAACCTTGATTCGTGCATCAGGTGACAGTTCTAATTCTGGACCAATCATCGAGTGATTTAGTTTAAGTTAGTCCTTCTTCAGTTAATGCATTTAGTAGGCCTACGCTAATTTTGGGTGGGCGAGGTCAGGCTTCAGGATCAATTATTTGATTGCTGTTGCGAAGTTGCGACGGAGTCATTTCTAGTGGATTTAGGCTGAGTTTCCATCAAGTGTTAAAATTTAATTTGAGGTCATGACGTCATCACACCCAATGAGCGCACTGAACGCTTGATCTTGATCTATGGTTAATTTAGCGCCATGTGATTGGTTTTTTGCAGATTAAATCTTTGATTAAAATTTTGACACTAGATGGAAAGACCCGGCCTTAGGACTGGTTTCTCCAACACGGATTTAATGGTGATTCAGGATTTAGCCCATACAAAAAGATGGGTTAAATCCTGAACCATCACTAAATCTGTGTTGGAGAAACCAGCCCTTAGAGTCTCGGGATGTGAAGATATTTTCAGGGATGTATTTCACCACCGGCAATCGATTGACGATTTGGCTGGAAGTAGAAGCCAGGCGTAGGCTTTTTATATATCTCAGCTTTGGCGTGCCGCTGGGACTGTTCTGATTTCGTCATTATTCTCAGACTACGTAGACCTGAGGGGACTAGTGCTCATATATCAGAACTATATCACAGCTATATCACAGCAATATAATAACTATAAGTGTAAAGTATGGCGGCTAAAAAAGGCAGATGTACAGAGAGAATTTATGGTGAAAGTTCAAGACAGGGAATCAAAGAGGGATAAGAATGTACAGAATGTCGAAGCAGTGTAGAAGGAGATGAAGGAGTGTTTGCTGGGAGTAGCGGAAGAGGTGTGTGGCAGAACGAAAGGACCACCAAGGCATGAAGAGACCTGGTGGTGGAGCGATGAGTGCCGGATGGTGGTGGAAGAGAAAAGCAAGCTGTACAGTATATGGCAGAAGTCGAAGGAAGGAGGGGACAAAGGGAAAGCTGAGGAAGATAAGTTAGCATATAATAAGGCAAAGAACAAGGCTCGGAGAGTCATTGGCAAATTAAAGGAAGCAGAAAGGAACAGGTGGGGGGAAGCCTGGATAAAGAGGATGAGAAGGGAAAAGTCTTTAGGATGGCAAGGAAGATGGTAGATAAAAAAAAGGATGTCACAGATGGAGGATGTATAAAGTGCAAAGAAGAAAAAATTGCTGTGGAAGAGGAGAAGATAAGGGAGGTGTGGAGGGCTTATTGTGAGAAGCTGCTGAATGAGAAATTTGAGTGGAACAAGGATGAGTTGCAGGAGAGAGACAGTGTTAGTGGGCCGATAGAACAGATAACATCTGGCGAA
>JAQIWG010004153.1:0-16548 GCA_034695025.1 Chamaedrilus cognettii | reverse complement strand
CTTTCTCTCTCAAAAAACCGATGGAACCAACCATTGCAAATTGGGGACGCCAGCAATAAAACTGGCGATGCCAAAACAACACTTCAGCCCTCTTTACCATTATACCTGTGTAGATAAACCTGAGGAGTTTAAGCTAAGAGGACCAAAACCTGAGACGCCAGCTTGACGCCAAGCCTCCAAACTGGGATGATTGATTTGGCTTTCGCGTAGAACCGACACTGATCGATTAGACTGTATTATAGGCCTATGACTTAATAATAATTAGGTAGGCTATAACAATAACTGAGCCTATTACAAATTAAATTTACGTATACATGTACAAGCGGTCACACTAAACACCGCACGGGACCGCTCGCTCAGACCGCACAGGGCCACTATAGAGGTGATGGGAGTGATGGGGCCTCTTATCCGGCATGAAAACAAGTAGTAGGCCTATAGGCTACATGTAGCAGACATAATCTTGATGGGAATATTTGTGGATTTAGGTCTAAGCCAATTTTCACTAATGGAACAAGATCGCTTCTATAGGCCGTTACCCTTCTCAAGGTGAACTATGGCGTTAGAAGTGATTGTTGGCGGTAAGCATACCTCAGGGAGGCCTGAAGTTTTGAGCTTTCAAATTTCAACACTGACATAAGATCCTGAGTTGTTGCTTGTTGCAGTGGCAGGTAGGCCTAAGAGTCGATTAATAGAACAGTGCATGGGTACATTTTTTGTACGTTATGCCTATGTTACCAGCAGTAGGCCATCCTAATTTCAGTTTCTCAGAAAAATTCATAGGCCCATATGTTATACTTTTGCTCTACAATCGCTTCAATACTATCCCGTGCGGTCCCGTGCGGTCCCGTGCGGTCCCGTGCGGTGTTAGTGCTACCCTATACCATAGTAACTAGATAGGGTAGCTTTACGACCTATTTGCCCTACACACGTTTTATTTCCATTATTTTTGCTTTAATCTACATTGTCCGAACTATGAACAAAAATTTTTATAGGCTATTAATCTTGATTATAGCCTCATGAAAGTTAACACGTTATAAATAATTATGCATAATTTGATTTGTTCTAGTTCTTCACGTTAAGTTTATGCAGGATCTGATTTTCCGGGGCCCCGGGGGGGTTGCGATTGTTTCGACCTCTCTGGCTACCGTTTAAAAAGCCAGAAAGGCTGCGGTTCCTCAACCCCCCCCCCCCCCAATGATCTCTCAACCTCCCGCCCCTCAATCCCCCTTATCATCAAAAATGTGATATATATATAGGCCTACATAAAAATGCGTGGCCTATTTGTGTGAATCTCACAACCGTTAGTCCCTTAGCAAGTGAATTAGTGCATTGATAGATTGTAGCCTACAGTATATAGGCAGCTGCGCGAAGAATTAGGCCAGTAAGCATATACCTAGTCCGTACAACCAGGAATAAGTTTAGTAGGAGTAGTACTCCAAAAGCGACGTTATTAGAAACTACTCGGATTTAGAAATGGGTAGGACTATATAGCACTACTCGTAAAATGGACGATGGTGGAGTTGGCCTACTTTAGGCCTACTCCTTTCTTGAAAGACATAGGAGTGCAGTACTCCTGTTTTTATAAGCAGCAGGTGTAACTTTACTCCTATTTTGTAAGGGCTAAACTGAACTCTGCGTACAACTAACAAGTAAACGCGTACGCAGCTAGAGATTGTGCCTACAGGGTGGGGAAAAAAACGATACCCCTTCGGTTTTTTGCGTATAACTGATACAGCTTACTTGTACAATCCTGCGGTAATTAAATTTTATGCAGATAACTTGCCATCTATTTCCAACATTTCTGTTAAGTTTCATAAAATTATGTTGAATAGTTTAAAGTTATGAACTTTTGAAATTGACTGATACAATATTTTGCTGCAAAAATGCAACAATTTAGCTTTGCTATAGATTCAGAACACTTTTTTCTTATCTGTGATAACCAAATATTGCACACATAAATAACCATCAATTGGTAATGTTTTTGTCAAATTCAGTGTCATTCTGTGCAATAGTTTCAAAGTTATGAGCTATTGATATTGTCCGTATACCCCCTTATTGAATTGACGACTGTTCTATTTACACGTTTGTTGGCTTTATATGGTAAAAATGAGCGATTTACAATTTTCCACTTTGTGTCCAAAGTCTGAAGTAGCCTCAGCAATCATATTCATCCATGTAGTTAGAATCTGAATTGCTACTGAGCCAAAATCATTGTGTTAACAAGCACCAGCGATTTGAAGTCCGCCGTACAACAACACTATAATCTTTACACACAAGCGACGGGGTAATCAATCTCAAAAGCTTTTAACTTTAAAACTAATCAACAGAATTTCACCAAACTTTGCAAAACAAAGTTATTAGATAGCAAATTATGGGTGCAAAATTAGACTGTTATTAAAAATTAAAATTAATCTTATCTGTGATGAGGGGGAGAAGGGGGAGAGGGGGGAGGTGAGTGAGAGGATAGTGGGGAGGGACGTGGGGGAGAGAGGGTGATGTCAGATTAGGGGGCGCAAAGTAACCAGTCCAAGGACGGGCTCTACTGCTAGTCCTTCAATATATTACGATATGTAAGATTTGCGGACAAGATGGCGGCCTAAAATTATCATTTTTCAAAGACAATGTTCGTGTGTTGTGAATATTTATAATTTTGATACCAAAGTGGGATATTTGACTATATGGCCCATGGTCACACCAAATGACTATGAGGCGCAATGCCAACATTTCATCGTACATCTGATCAAATTATATGTCAAAATCTACAGCAGTTAGCGTCTTTTCTCTAATATAATATATAATATGTGATTACTGTCCCAATTACTAAGCAGAGTCAAGCTCGATTGATCTGGGATAGGCTGAGCTTAGTTGCAACAGTGGGCTGGGCTGCGCTGGGCCAGGCTAGGAAAGTGGACTGGTTTGGATGGGCTTGGGTGATCAAGGCTGGACTGGGCAGGGATGATGAGCCTGGGCGGGTGGTGCTGGGCTGGGGTGCGCTGGACTGAACTGGGATTGTGGGCTGGGCTGGGCTGGGATGGGTAGGTCCGGTCTCGTGTGGCTGGGATGGTTGGCTGGGATGAGGTGGATTGGACTAGTGGGCTTGACTGAGCTGCGATCGTCTAGGATGGGCTGATATGGTGGGCTGGGTTGAGATGAGTTAAACTGGGCCGGGCTAGTTGGTGGGCAGGATTGGGCTGAGCTGGGCTGCAATGATCCGGACCGGGCTGGGCTTTCATGGGCTGCGTTGATAAGCTGGGATGATAGTCTGGCCAGAGCTGAGATGCTGCTCAGCATAGCCAAGCCCAGCTCAACCGTCATCCCAGCCCAGCCAAGACCAACCGAGCCCAACATCCCAGCCCAGCCAACCATCCCACTTTGTCACCAAAATTTGAAATATTCACAACATAATCTTGTTCTTCTTTTCCGTTTTCCCTGTCCATGTTTCATGCTAGCAGAAGTTGGACGTATGCGGCCACGGACTCGCCCTCACATGCCCCGGCTCCACGAGGGCAATCGGGAGCGGAGAAGCCGTCAGGGAGGAAACAACTAAGCCGACACGCAACCAATTAAAGAGATGATAACATCAGTCCAGAGTTTACGCAGGGGTCCCCTTGAAATAAGGTCCGCAAACTCTGGCTTCACCTCCTTAGCCCGGCTAAACGCCCTCCCTGTGTCCCGAACATGACACAAAACTATGACCAGGCAGCACTGGCGCTACTATCGCCATTGGGCAGGTCAGACGGCAGGAAGTGCGTCCGGTCAGCAAAAATATGCTCCAAAACGCCATGGGCAAACAAAACACAACGTAAGACTTATGAACATTGTAATTCAAGCATTATTATTATAAGGTCGCTATCTTGTCGGCCATCTAAAATATTGTCATATGTTGAAGGATGTTAACTACGTCTTGTCCTTCAGAATACTGCAATTTATCGCTTTCAATTTTAGCCATGAACTTATAGGGCATTGATATATTTGCTGTAGAGCGACTGCTAAATAAATTTCACTCTCAGTGACTACAAGCAGATTGACGTATTATTCACTTATAGCGGCCATCATGAAATTGAAATTATTTTATATTATCATAACTTGATTCCTTGACCCCAAAAACATGTAGGCTATATTGACATGAATAACGTGAATGTTCGACGGATAGAAGTCGCAATATAAAAGTTATAAGTTGTTGGCGGCCATTTTGTTCGCCATCTAAAATTTTGTAAAAATTTTGAAGGATGCCAGCTTGTCCTTCAAAATACTGCAACTTATCGCATTCAGTGTTAGCTATAAACTTAAATGGCATTGATATAGTTGCTTGAGAGCGAACGCAAAGTAAATTTCATTCGTAGTGACTACGCGCAAATTGACGTTTTATTCACTTATGTCGGCCATCTTAAAATTGAAATTACATAATAATGTCGTAACTTGATTCCTTGACTCAGAAGACATATGTGTTGACACCAATAACGTGAATGTACGACAGATAGAAGTCGCAATATAAAAGTTATAAGTTTTTGGCAGGCCATTTTGTCCGCCTTCTTGAATATCTCAACACCCTTACGCAGAACGGTATTTAACGTGGCAGGCATATGCCCAGGACTCTTAAGACATCTAAAAATTATTAAAAATTCCGCAATGCAGGGGTCATTGGTCTGGCAATGGACTATTTTGAAGGAAATGAGGGTTCAAAATGGCTACCAGACGCCATCTTGAATTACAGGAACCTGCAATAGCTATGAGCCCGGTACCAAAGATTTTCTTTTTCCTTGCGTCATTGCTTTTCCAATGATATACAACACCACCTTACACCATTAAAACTGCCACGGGATGCCATTATGCTCCAAGACTAATTCAGATGCATGGCCCACAGTGAATTTAAAAAGAGACCCTAAACACTGGACTATTAGGCCTACTTTGTTAAATGTTGGCGTTCTTCAAAATTCATTCACTGTTGAAAATACAACTAAATTTTGAACAAAATGGATATGCTATACTTTGTTCTAACACGGTAATAATATACAAGGTGGCCTACTACCATTTATTTTCATAGATAACTAGCCTAAATTTTACACACATACATACTGGTCTATAGTCAACATTTTTGCCAAGGAGATGGAGATGGAATTCTGTCGGTTAAGTGTCAAGCAATGACGTGTCAAGTTATGAGTTCTGAAATTGACTACTCTGCCGTTTGTGTAGCCTACACAACTTGTAGTGTTACTGTGCGGAAATCCCTGGCGCCTGTCATACCAAGATATCGGCGTGAAGCAATTCTGATTAAAATTGAATACACCTTACATATGATAGCTGAAATAGGCTACCGGTACTGCTGACTTCCGAAACATTGTAAATATTGAAAAACTACTTTATAGGCTAGCCTACCAGGAAAAAGTAAAATAATGTAAATAAGTCAACTATTAATTTAATGCTAGGACACGGTTTCACGGACAAGCCAATTGCAATGGCTGATAACTTTGAAACTACGTAACAGAAATACACTAAATTCACAAAAACGTAAGCAATTTACGGTCATTTAAGTGCGCAAAATATGGTCATCTTGGGGAAAAAATTGCGTTTGTTTATCCATGGAAAACCAAAACGTTGCATTTTTGCATTATGATGAAGTGGGCCTGTGGGGCCCGTATATTTGCGGGGTGTCTGCATGTTTGTTGCTTAGGGCCTCTAAAAATGTGTATTATCTTTCTGTGTGTCTTATATCTTAAGACATACGAATTATGTTTCAATGCGTGTGCCCGGGGACCCGACGGTGGAGGAGGCGAGGTGGCTGAGAAGTTGCCCCGGGTCCTCCAACGTCGGCCAGGAACGTGACGTTATGCAATGAATAACACGGAGTGTTAGAATTCAAACCAAAATTAATTAATTAATAAGCAGAAAGCATCACACACAAGAATCAAGAAAACGGTCTCAACAAAACCAGTGCAACAATTATTGAACAGCTAACTCCCCCCCAAATAATTTTAACAGGTTAATGGTTCAACGCCCAATGAGACAACACATCCAGGACTACAGAATCAATCGCTACAAATTACTTTCCACAGGGGAGAAAAGCCTACGGACTGCAGAAAAGTAATAATCGCCTGGCTACTATTTTAAGTCACCACAAGGTACCAAAATTCTACCCAGAATAGTTAAGTAGCTAGAAAGTTGAACAGGTATCCTACTGTTCCCCATTTCTTTCAGCCTTATACATGTATCAATGTTTTAGCCTACATGTGGCTAATAAAAGCACGACGTTGAACTCTACGTCTGACCTGTACAAATATAGGCAATCGACTGGCCTCCCTACATGCTTTACCAAGGCTCTCCTAACGTCTAGCAATAGCATGAACCAATCAGAAATCAACATGGGTGATTTTCAAATGGAACTCACACAAGGTAACCTAAGGACAATGTCCAAGAGCAGCGGCCATGAAATAAAATACAAATGAGGCAGAGGATGCATTCAGCCCTAAATAAATCAGTTAAATAAGTTGCATCTCACATGCACCAAAACATCAGCTAAGTCTATTTCAAAGCTCACAACTGTGGAACTATGCAACAGGATTTCATAAAACTTGACATGATTATCGAAAATAGATGGCTATTTGCCGGTGCAAAAATGTTTACATCGTCGGATATTTAATGTATAGGCTAAGCCGCTAAGGTATACATAAAAAAGCTAAGGGGGGCCGTTTTTCGGGCCATCTTGTATATACACCGCGTCTCCAAATTAAACGACCCAATGAATTTCTTCAATAACCACGGAACGCATTGAGCGATCTTTGAAATTTTTACAACATTAACTTGAATCATTGTTACATATTTTTACCAATTTTTGTTGAATTTCATCGAGCGGTTGAAAAGATACAACTAGTCAATTAAAGTTGACCTACAAAAAACGCATCAACCAAGCTGGGAAACTGCTAATTGCCATTTTTCATCAACAATTTTCTGGTAGTGATCTCAGTATTTCAAATCAGTGATTGTTATAGCAATCCAGGAATGTATGCTTCAAGTTTCAACAAGATTTGGTTTAAACATGCATGTAAAACATCACAAGAATGTGGTATAAGAGAAGAGTGACTCGAAAGTGCTGGGCGTAAAGTGGCGCGCAGTCAATTATCACAATTAGCAGCATGGTGCTTGTTACGAAAACGCGTCTGAAAAAAATCAACGGCGAACGCCTGAAGCATAGAATAACCAAAAAGTGAGACGAATTTGAACGTTCTGTAGTTATCACAAAGATTAGCAGCAGCTTGAACAATATTATTGGCTTGCACAAGAGGTGTAAAAGGTATTTAAGCAGTTTCTTGGGTTGACGCGCTTCTTTGTAGGTCAACTTTGACTATTTGCATCTTTTTAACCGCTCGATAAAATCCAAATAAAATTGTTAGAAATATGAAGCAATGATCCAAGTTAATGCGGTAAATATTTCATTGACAATACATATTGCGTTTCAAAGTTATTAAACAAATTTGCTGGGTTGTTTAATTTTGTGACGCGGTGTATTAGCCAAGTGTACAGAAGTAGTGTATGAACAGGCCTAGATAGACATATTTGAACGTAGGCTAGCTATTACAAACAAACAGTAGTGAATGTTCATAGGATCAATTTGATGAAAACGATATGCAAATAAGGATGCGAAGTGAGATAATCCTCCGCAAAATAAATACAGGAGCTGATATTGAAGATAATAACAATAGAAGATTATAATTTGTTTTGGCATAGAAAGACGTCATCAAGGACTACTATGTGAGGCGCTGCTGTCTGCAAGACATGAGTCCCAATGATTCTAAATTATAACCTTTCACAGAAATGCATCCAGTGTCAGAATTATTCAATCCATAATTTGCATTAAAAGAATTCTGAAGTAAAGCCTACATTTTGCAACAAGAAGTCAAATACCCGTCCTTTGTCAGCAACTATTTTTAAATCTATCGAAAAATGATATAAAAATAGTAATAGAGTATAACTACAGCACACGTAGGGGAGATTTCAGAGACGTACAGGGTGTAGCAATTGTTTTTATCCCCTATCAGATTCACGATAACTCAGTCAAATTATATCAATTTTGCTTCATCCTTGAGGGGATTGTAGCTGAGATAATTTGACACAAGATCTGAAAATTTGAGGCGAAAATATTATGGCATTTAATGTTTTGAAACTTCTCCCAAAAAGTCAAAAAATCATTTAAACCAACACAGTTATTCCTTCAAAGTGCGTTTTGATGCCTATCGGTCTCTAAAATTCGTCACCAAACTGGCTAGACCTCATTTGCTTGACTACCATTAATGGGGAGCGATGCTTGCTAAGTACCATGCCCACAGACCCAGGTCGAAGACAAAAGCGGAACTGAAAGCGAATCAGGATGTGATTTACTGACTTGCGCCGCAGCAGCACATCAGCAAAGCTATGCAGGCATGCAGAAGGAGGCACCAAGCATTCAGGACAGCAGAAAGTGAACCCCTAAAATATTAGCCATTAGTAATTATCCCTTCTTTTGTTGAGCAAAAGCAATGGACTATTTTCAGGACTGTTATATTATCCCAAGAAATTCAAAGTGATACGACTGAGAGGCACCAAAACGCCCTTCGAAGGCATAATAGTGCTGTTTAAAATGATCTTTTGACTATTTGGGGAAAAGTTTCATGACTTTTGAATGCAACCATATTTTCGCTTTAAATTTTCACACCTTGTGCCATATTATCTCAGTTACAATCCCTTCAAAGCTGAAGCAAAAATAGTAAAATCTGACTGAGTTATCACGAATCTGCTCGGTGGATTTTTTTTGGCGCACCCTGTAGTTGATTTCTACGTCCACTCCTGCCTGAGCAAAGAACAGATTTTAACCTTGGCTTACAGAATAACTGTGATTCAAAAGCGTTGATCTATGTTTATGATCTATGTCCTTGATCCATTGATATAAAAAACTACATACGTCACAAATTTAACACAACATAATATAGCCAAAGTTGATCAATAAAGAGTTAAACTTGAATAATCTCTGATCATTCAAATTACTCGCCAGAAATAGTGAGTTATTCGAATGATCTCAAATCTAATTTTAATGTGAGATCTGATTGGGTGAAGACTCATGACGTCATTGTGTTCTGTGGCAATTGAAAAACCAAACAACTCTCTATTGAACAACTGGGCCTATGTCACTATGTGTAACGTTGCCAATTTTTTATTCACTTAAACTTATGTTTAAATAAATTTGTGCCTTTGTTAAATTTCTGAAATTTTTTCAATATTTTTGATTATGAATGGCACTTATGGGCTGCCACTAAAATCTGTTCTTGCCATGGTAGAAGTGAAGTTAACGCAGATAAGAGTCTAGGTGGAATCACCCAAAAATCATCAAAAGTCAAAACCCATAAGAATCAAGACAGAACAGACAAGTACATGAAGCTAGCTTGAAGTACAGATCATGCTACATATTAGCAAGAAATTTGCTTCCAAAGTAGACTTAATAGGGGTTTTGAACTTTCAGTAATATTGCAGATGTCACGCTGTCGTTTGGCAGGACAAAATACGCTTACCTCTTACCGGTACATGACCATTTAAAAATACAATAAAAAACATTGAATCTTACAACGGAGTAAAATTTATAAGCATCCAATGAACATAGTTCTTACAACAAAAAATCACATAAGTTTTTTTGGTTTGTCTTACTCTGTACATTTGACACTAAAAAGACAAGAACATATAAACAATGTATGCTAATATACATGATTGAACACAATTATTGACCAAAATTCTCAGTCATCTTTCAGACCAAATACTCAAAGACGTAAATACTGTATGGTAGCCTAACTATATAAGATTGCACATTCCTCATAGCAAATGCAATCTAAATGCAAACTAACTACACAATTCTTCGTGTTCTCGTGAGCAAATAATGATATTACAGTGAATCTGTAAATCTTGCTACCGGTACAATAGATCAATCATCAACAATAGCAAGTTAACACTCATTAAATCTGGTTGCTTATGAATGCATCAACGGAGAGGCCTTGGATTGGAAGGTGGACGCAGCGAGTTTGAGGGGAAGGCGATGTAAAAGAGAATTGTGTGCCGTCGGGTAATGTACTGTTGAAACAGTAGAGTCAATCACTGAGTGGAAGATCTTGATAGGGATTCATGCGACAGACCGTGCTAAAGAAACTGAGCAGGGGATTGTCTCAGAGGTGTTGTGCATAATGCGTAGGTTGCTGACCGTGCACGGATTGTCTAGGGTGGTGAACATTGGGTTGTGAGGATTCAAGATCCACCCGCAGCTGTGACGAGCCTTGGTCCATGGACGGTACAAGGCCTTCATGGGAAGGAAAAGCAATATTTACTTTTCTTGACTGTGAAGAAAGATCAGAGTACATAAAATAATTTGAGTTACTTTGGTGAGGTGCTGAAGAAAGGCCAGGGTGTGGAAGAAAGCTGCCACACTGTGTGAATAAAGAGTAATTTGAATCTGGCACAAGTCTATTGCTCGCACGCTGAGAAGGGAAGGATTTTGATAGTATCGGTGGTGATGCTGTTTCCTTTGCCGAATAATGTACACTTTTCTCATGTTCACGTGCAAGGTTGGTATGGTGCGTGGTTGCAACTACACCATGTTGATTTACAGTGGATGCAGTTCCGCGGTAGGGTGCGGAAAAAACTGTTCCCTCAAAATGACGTTCAACTCCCAGATAGCAGTTGGAAGACTGAGGTGCAGCACTGGGGGATCCTGGGAATCCTTCCCTCGTTGCTGGATGCCATCCCTGCCACGGTTGATCCACGTGTTCTATACATTCTCTTGACCACTTCATCGTCCCTAAATCATTGCTTTTGACCTTCCGTCCTGGATCCCAATGTGTTTCTCCTGCAGAAACCACCTCCACATATCCAGGTTTCACCCTAGCCTCAGTATGCTTGTCATTCAACTGCTTCTCTCTGCGGCGCAGGTCATCAAACATTCCATTGAACATTCCCCCGAATGGAGTGACATCTTTCATTTGTTTATTTATTTCTGCTCTTTCTTTCTTGACCCTTTGCAAACTTTCCACTTTTGGTGCAAGAGGAGTGTATTTGCCAGTCCAATCCTGCTCTGCAACGGTGGGCAGATAATGTTGTTGCTCAACCTTCTGTTGCCATTGATGCTCACGCCATAACTGCTGTTGTTGCTCAAGCCCTGACCCCTGTTGTTGTTCAAGTCTTAAACGCTGCTGTTGCTCAAGCCCTGGCTGCTGCTGTTGCTCAAGCCCAAACCGCTGTTGCTGCTCATGTCCTAACCGCTGTTGTTGTTGTTCAATCCCCAACCACTGCCGCTGCTTAAGCTCTGATTGCTGTGGCACTTGTTCCACATTGTCTTGTTGCCTTGAGTCAGACTTGCTCTGTGGAACACGCCCATTCCTACCACAAAACGCCGTGGTGCAAGGGAAAGTCCTTGACTGAGGGGATGAGCAGGGTGGAGACTCAGGTGGTGTGTAGACAATAGCAGAGGTGCGGGGGTGTGACGCTGGCCACACTTTCACGTGACATTCATTCCGAATCGGCAGTCCTTTGCTCCTGGAACTCCTTTCATCTACATCCATCTCAAGCTCTTGTTTATTGTCGTGACAGTCCTGCTCCACCTTCTCACATAATTCCTCTGCCATCACGTCCCGAGAACCTCTGCTTGCAGTTTTTCTTGAGTCCAGTTCGAAAGCATTCCGAGGTATGTGTTCCGCAGTATTCAATACCGATGAATATTCCTCAAAGATTGCTTTGAAATTTTTTCCGTCTTGTTTTAAATAATTTTCAATAGGTGCGTTTTGATTCCCTTTGGGCTGCGTCACAACTATCTCAGCGGTTGACAATAGTTTTTGGGTCTGGGACTGACAACACGATATGCGTACAGAATTTGAAGGAAGCGTTTCAGATTCTTCTGTTTCAAGAGTAGCGCAGACGTTATTTAGTCCACGCCGTCGCTTCTCAGGCGGTTCATCCTCAGACACCATTCTGAGCTCAAGGCCAGCCGGCACCCGAAACGGTTCAGCAGTGTTTGCTTGAAGCAGGGTAACAAGAAATGGACTAGCTGCAGCAATGCTTGTACGCACAGCAATGTGGGGCATGGAGTGTGGCAGGCAACTCTGAATAGGAAGTGTCTGGGACTGTGCGAGAGGAGCCTGGCACTGGAAGAGGGATGGAGCAGACTGAAACAAAGCAATACGGGACCGAGGGGTGAGAGAATGGGACTCAGGGGACAGTGCATGGGAGTGAGGGGAGACCGCATGAGATCGAAGGGAGAGTGCATGGGATCGAGGGGAGGCAACATGGGACCGAGGGGAAACAGAATGGGATCGAGTGGAGACAGCACGTGACGGAGGGGAGAGTGCATGAAATCGAAGGGAGTGTGCACGAGACCGCGGGGAGAGTGGATGGGACCGTGGGAATGCAGCATGTGATGGAGGGGAGAGTGCATGAAATTGAAGGGAGTGAGCATGGGATCGCGGGGAGAGTGGATGGGACCGTGGAAAGGCAGCATGTGACGGAGGGGAGAGTGCATGGGATCGAGGGGAGGCAACATGGGACTGAGGGGAGACAGCATGCCATCGAGGGGAGTCAGCATGGGATCGAGGAGAGGTAGCACGGGATCCAGGGGGGACAGCATGGGACTGAGGGGAAAGAGCACGGAACTGGTGAGATGGACTAATGGAAGTAACATCACGCTCTCTGAACAGATTTGATTCACTGAAACCAACTACATCCTGATGAGGGAGTTTGTGAACACAAGGAGTACTTTCCAAGTGCAATTGCCAAGGGCGACTGTACTGAGCAGTATGAAGGCGCTCTGATCCCAGGATGTGTGGCCATACTGTATTCAGTTCCTCTGATGGTGATGCAACGTGACGGGCAGAGTGGACAGCCGGAAGAGGAGCATGGTAGAGAGAAGTGTGGGAGGTACTGTGAGATGACGGGTGGAGAGAAGAGGGGGAGGCAAGGAGGTAGGCAGGGGAGCAAGCAGGGTGAGAGGAAGGCGGTGATGAAGGGTGAGATTCAGAACGAGGGGAAGGGAGAGAGAAAATGTGAGAGGCACAAGGGGAGGCATGGTAGGGGAGAGGGTCAAGGGCAGCGTAGGATGCAGGCCGCAAAGTAGGGGGCGAAACTGGGCACAGCCTTCCACAGAGGGAGCCAAGGTACTTCAGTTCTAAATCATTGCTCGACAGCTTGTGCACACTTAGACTTGAGCATGGCTTACGCTTTCTGAATAGACTGCCAGAACGCTGGCATGAAAAGCTTTCATCAAATGTCTCAGCACGCCGGTCTTCATGACAGTCAGCATGTCCTCTGTGCCTCAACTCTCCTAGGTGTGAGTCCTCCCCCTGGCAGCATGAGTCCTCCCCTGGGCGTGAGTCCTCTTCTGGGCGGCTTGAGTCCTCCCCTGGGCGGCATGAATTATTCTCCTCTGGGCGGCATGAGTCCTCCCTTAGGCGGAGTGAGTCCTCCCCTGGGCGGCATGAGTCCTCCCCACGGCGGAGTAAGTCCACCCTCTGCCTAGGGAAGGCCCCTGTGTGCTCCCCCAGGCCTGAGTCCTCCCCCAGGCGAGAGTCCTCCCCTGGGCGGCGTAAATCCTCTCCTAGGTGGAGTGGGTCCTCCCCCGGGCGGAGTGAGTCCTCCCCTTGGTGGCGTGAGTCCACCGCTGGGCGTGAGTCCTCCCCTGAACGGCATGAGTCCTCCCCTGGGTGGAAGGAGTCCTCCCCTGGGCACGACTCTTCCCCTGGGCGGCGTGAGTCCTCCCCTTGGTGCAAAGAATCCTCTTGACGATGCGGCCCCTGGGTGCGTAGTGGACGGTGCGGCTCCTGTGTGTATGGTGAAGAGTGTGGCCTGTGGGCGTGCAGGTCATGCAGTGGAAGATGTGACCCCTGGGTGTGTAGGCCATGCAGTGGAAGATATAACCCTTGAGTTTGTGGAGTGCGCAGTGGTAGATGTGACCCCTGTGTGCATGGGCCATGCAGTGGAAGATGTGACCCCTGGGTGTGTGGGCCATGCAGTGGAAGATGTGAACCCTGAGTGTGTAGAGTGTGCTGTGGAAGACGAGACCCCTGGGTGTGTGGAGTCTGCAGTCGAAGATGTGACCACTGGGTGTGTGGGGTGTGCAGTGCCCCACGCCCTGTGTGGTGTGCAGAGGTCTTGTGCTCGTCCTCAACGTGCACTGCAATGATGCCGAGGCGTGTGAGGCCCTCACTGCCGACAAGCTGACGGAGCAACAGAGCGGCGTCAGTGGCCAGGGTGAAGGTCACTTCAACCCCAGGCACAGCACTCATCATAGAGTCACCAAGTGCAGCAACTGAGCAATCACAGACACACAAGACGAGGCTTAGACACGATACACACAATATGGACATGTCTATAGTGCGAAGATCAATATTAAGAACATATTTTAAATTTTTGCAATTTTACAATAATCTCATATTGATCAGAATTTTTGAAATTGCTAATTATCTTTAAGTTTGATATTAGAAAGCAATGAATTTTAAAGCAAAGTTCTAGCGTGTCTGGATAGTGAAATATTTTGCAACTTTAATATGCATTAACAATGAAAGTTTTCTTCAAAATTGTCTTGCACTTTTAAGTCCAGTAAGAACGTATGCCAGGTAAACTTGTTAAAGCCCATACCCGTACTCGCTTTATAAACATGAAAGTTAAACTAACCTGCAATTCTATAATTTTGCGAACCTCAACTTCGTGCAACTTCTTTGCTTCAAGGCTTATGCTTACGTGCACCCAATCTATGAAACAACAATTTCTATAATACACAATTGAACTTCCTTAAATAAAGGGATTAACCAGAGTAAGTTATTGGCAAAAATCAAACTTAATTATATTCCTCACTTTTTCAGATTTCAGGATCATGTATGTTTTGTATAAAAAAATAAATGCTAAAAAAAATTGGACTGTTTTGGAAAAAAAGTTAAACTGTATGAACGTATACTGTATCTAAACGTATCATCCTGCAGGACCAGGGCCGGAATTACACCTTTGAAAACGTCGGGTACAAAATCAGTAGAAAGACTCTTGGAGAGCGGTTTGTGACGGGGGTTATAGGGTTGGAACCCCTTCGCTTCGTGGGTCAATCCTCTTAACTTAACAGGTCGACCTCCTAGCTTTTTCAATGTGTGTAAAAAATACCTGCATTTCGTGTTCTATATATTTTGTTCCAGAATTTTATAATCTCCTATGAAATTTGAATTATTGAAGTTCCCCACGGAAATTTCAGGATAACTGTGAAAAAAATTGAAAAATTCTTGCCCTAGGGATCCCAGCCAATTCTTGTGCAGTTGGACACTCAGTATGAAAGAGGTATAAAATAGCTATGGCCTTCAGATACTTGAGTAAACAATCACTATCCACTGAACAATTAACAAAACAGTCCTATGAGGTAACTCCATCTCAAATCAGCCAGTTGTTTATTTGAAGCTTACTTGACCGACTCCGATTTTCATAGAAATTGCACATTTACCGTTAAGCATGTAAAAAACCGAAATAAATTAGCGTCAAACCATCAAACACTGTCAGAGTTAGTAGTAGCAGAATTTTGATCACAGTACTAATTTTTGTCTGAGAAATTTATCGAATTTAAGCAGACGGACTCAAATTTCTCACCCACTAATCGTGGAGCCATTCTGCTGCCCATGCTGCGTCTAATTTTAGTGAGGCCTGATAGGGTCGTGTGTGATTTTGTCTAAGGCAATGCGGCTTGGTGATTATTTGATGGGTGGGTCTGAGTAGGGCGACAGCCTCGCTTTGAATGAATATCGGTGTCATGGGGCTTATTCTGAAAGATGTGCAGCGGTATTATAAGTCAGGCAGTGAAGCGTCAGCGGAAAAGCGATTGAATTGGCATCGACAATGAAACATCGTCGTACAGCAGTCTCAGCCGCACCGACAGTGTCAGCGGGACAAAGGGGGTCTGTCAGCAGGTGAGGGACTGGCGGCGTTGTGGGGTACTGGTGGCGGACCATGAGGACGCGGTCCAGGCTGGGTGGGAGCGAGTGTAGCGATCAGAGGTAGGCCCTCCTCTGGTCACGCCATGACGTCATTTCTCCCCCCCCCCCTGCCTTCCTACCTCCCCCCCCCCTTCCGGCTGTGCTTTCCTATAGAGACCCGGTGTGGAACCGTTATGGAACCGGTGTGAAACCAGTGTCGAACCGGTGTGGAACCGGTGTCGGGGGGAGGGGGGTGGGGGAGAATAGCCACGAGTCAGTCAGTCGTCAGTCAGTCAGCGAGAGGAGAAGAGAGAGGAAGCAAGCTGGGGATAGCGGCGTGCTGGGTGAAAGTATATCAGTAGTTAAGAGTTTAGAGACAATTAGTAAGTGAATTTAACTGAGGTGACAGCTCGAGAAGGGTGTGCAGTAGGGTGGTTCTTATTAGTGGGTGAAATTTTTTGGGGGGAAATTTAAACCTCTCACCCCCTCATTTGTTTCTAAAGTGGTAGTAAATAATGTATGCAAAAAATTAGCATGATTGCAGGTTATTTAGGGTATGCTCAACGCACGAATGTTTTTACATTACCTACAAATAAGGGCCACCCAT